>OMLB01042699.1:0-50662 GCA_900302555.1 Myripristis jacobus
ACAATGAGTTCACTGTACTAAAATGGCCCCCACAGTCACCAGATCTCAACCCAATAGAACATCTTTGGGATGTGGTGGAACGGGAGCTTCATGCCCTGGATGTGCATCCCACAAATCTCCATCAACTGCAAGATGCTATCCCATCAATATGGGCCAACATTTCTAAAGAATGCTTCCAGCACCTTGTTTAATCAATGCCACTAAGAATTAAGGCAGTTCTGAAGGCGAAAGGGGGTCAAACACGGTATGAGTATGATGTTCCTAATAATCCTTTAGGTGAGTGTAGATCAGTGGCACTGACCATGGTTCTAAAATATCATTATGAGTGAAATGCTCATTATGACATTTATTTATTTATTTATTTATTTATTTATTTTCATAGCCAGTAGCATGCAACCTGTAAGTGCATAATTAGTTCAGTAGCCCATATGCTAGGGTGGGTTGCTATTTTTATTTTATGTATAAATACTTATCAACAAGTTTTTTAGTTGCACTCTAGTTACAAAACCATATTCAAATGATAACATTTGATAACAACGTTCTTTCACACATCACCTATCTTTCTTTAAGATGATTTAGTAAAAAAGGGTGAAGCTATTGAAATTTAACTTATTGAAAAATACACTGAATATCTAATATGGGTTATTTTTGACCCAGTCAATTAAGAGTGTAGGTTCCATGATCTCATGCATCAAAGGGTTAAACATTGTATGTAAGAGAGAAGGAAGCTCTTTTGTCATGCACAAACACAACTCACTTTGTGTATGTGTGTGTGCGTGTGTGTGTGTGTGTGTGTGTGTGTGTGATTAGTTGGGACTGGGGATAGGGTCAGGTTGACAGTGTGGGGGCCTTTGGAGATCATGTTGGACAGAACTCATGGCAGGATGTGCCAGATGAAACTCAGGCGAACAGTCTATGATCATAAAGCCCACAGGGAGGTGGCCAATAAACCCTTGTGGCATCCTTCTCCAAGACAACTGAAGTCATTGCTTTTTGGAGTTCAGAAAATTGCAAAAATGACAACAAAATTTTTCAACATAGATTGTGCAGCATGGTCACAAGCAGCACCACTAGATGACTTTAAAGGTAGTTGCTGATGGAAGGGATTTTCCTGATTGATCCAGGATTCCAGGACCTGGCAACCTTCCGCTCATAAAGAAAAGTATACCCCATTCACATCCAGGCCACCATCTACGACTATTGTCTTAACGTCATCATTATTCACTTCATAATATCCTGACCCTAAACCTTATCCAACACACACACGCACACGCACGCACGCACGCACGCACACACGCACACACACACACACACACACACACACACCACCTTCCTTCCTTTTATTCTCCCTCTCATTCTTCTTTTCTCCTTCCCTTTCTTCCTTTTTGGATTGCTTCCTTTGTTTTCACCACCCTTTCACCCTCAACTTCTCCTGTACCTGTCCAACCACAACTTCCACTCACACCTCTCTGATTTATCATTTCTCATCACTAAAAGGTGACACCTGAAATCAATGAAAGTCACTGATGGTGCTATCTATGGGCTTATTTTATTTTAATGTCCAATTTCACTGTGGACACTAAATGACACTAAAATCAGATATCTCAAAATGTGCTGGGTATGATAATAATCTTATTTAATTACATTTTGCTGCTTTGTCTAGTGAGAATACTGCCACACAAAAAAAAGTTTTTTATGACTTCTATTGTCTGATACAGGATATCATGTGAATTCCAAAGTCTATAACGGAGGGAGAGAGAGAGAGTGAGAGAGAGAGAGAGAGAGAGAGAGAGAGAGAGAGAGAGAGAGAGAGAGAGAGATTGGTGCGATCCTACAGCCACGCGTTATCCGACTTTCCCTTTCACCCGGAATAAAGGCTTGAAAGAATAAAACTCTCCTGAAATGTGTGTGTCTCATTGGTAAGTCTTTTGCAACACGTTTTTACCGCAAGACAAGATAGGATTTCGCTGTAAATTTGCCATTATTTTGCGGTCGGTAATGTATTTAACAGACTATAAATTGTAATGGATACAAATTACGAATGCGCTTGCTTTTCTTTTCGTAGCAGTTGAATCCCTGTCGATGGGAGAGAAAAGTTTTAATCTGTGATTGAGCAGCAGCTCAACAGGTGGTTCTGTACGCACCGTCTTGTAGTATTTCGCAGGAGAGCCATTATTCATTTTGATAGATATGCTCCATTAGGTATAAATAGAGCACAGGATTCCCTGATTAATCCGTGCAGCCGCCCTATTCTAATGAAATCAGCGAGGGAATGATCATTATGGATAATCACACTGGACAATTAGTGTTGGATAAATACCCTCTCCTTGCTGTGTGACTGAAGAGTATGCTGCTCACATGTAGAAAATTCTGTGCTTTTTTTTTTTTTTACTGATGTCCACTGCTTCTGCTCTGTTATTCTTTGTGAATGTGGTGAGTAATAAGGTCCCTAAATATTTGTGTTGGGCAGGCAGTTATTGTATAAACACTGAGACTATAAACACAACGCCAGAACAGATTTACAATCACTCCTTTCACTTCAGATTTCAAACCAGAGATTTAATGAGATGCTATGGAGAATTGCTTATCAAATGAGATTAAGAAATATGGGGAGACAAATCAGCAGAGTTGGCCTAGAGGTACGTACATTTCTGTATTGGCTCATCCTTGAAGAAGATCCCTTGATTTGGTTTCACTTATAGTTTGGCTGTATCTTAACATCTTCAAGATTACTGTATCAGCATCTTGTAGGTTTTACTCTTGGGGTATTTTAGTGCTCGTGGACAAACCTGATTCAACCAGGTGTACTCTGAAGGTTTTTGACAAACTGTCAGCGTCCGACATTTCTGTGAAAACATATCATCCAACATGCAACACCCCTAGCAAAATGGCATTGTACATTTAACTTCCTCCTTCCATACTTGAATAATTAAATTTGATTTATAACTAATGGAAACAAAAATAGGGGAAATATGATGAGAGAATGGAAATCTTATTATTTATATTCTATTATATTTACATACCATTGCCCCATGTCAAATATGAAAAATCCTGATGATAACCGTTAAAGTGAGGAGGAAGAGGAAGCTCTACAAAAACCCCTCAGCTGCGTGGACTGTTGTTTTTCAGTATGCAGTGACAACACACGAGAGCTTGGTGTTCTTTTTTATCATCCTCCTGCTGCATGAGTGTCATCAGAGGCCAGTGAGTAAGACAGAAAAGAAAAGAGAGAGAGAGAGACAGAGAGAGAGAGGGAGAGAGAGAGGGAGAGAGAGAGAGAGAGAGCGAGCAGCCTCTGTCACTAACACAGACATAATATGATCATCAACACTTATGATGGTGCCAATACAGTCTATGTGGATATGAGATCTAAACATGTTGTGTAGCAACACTGCACTCACAGGCTGAAATTGGAGCATGCATCTGAGGAAACACAAACGCCCATATCTTGGCATTAGTCTTTGTTTCAGGGCTACGCTATATTTCTTCAAATTTGGTTCCCACTTGGAAAAATGAATGAGCCTCTGATTTATAAAGAGCATCAAATCATAGTGCTGATGAATTATAACAAAGGTGGATGTAACATGGACTCCTTTAGCAGACCACAATAGGTGTATCTGCAGTAGAGTCATGTGTTTGCACAAACTAAGCGAAGAAAACCAATAAGTATGGAAACTGTTGTTACGACACAGTATGTATTTTTAATAAGGTACATTTGTGCAAAACATTGATAAAAGAGATGCCATCTTTTCTCTATTCCCCCTAAAATCATTTCATGGAAACATGCTGCATCAGGCATGGCTGCAGTCCCAAAACATTTAATGTTATCATATTGGAGGAATGGCCATGTTCATATTTGTTTTGTTTTTGTCCTGCAAAAACTCAGAAATCCAGTTTTTACGATTTTGTTTTCAACAAGCAGAAAATGTTCCATAACAGTCAGGCTAAGGAAAAAAATTGAAAATGCATGGCCATTTGATTGTATCAGTAACACATAGACACAGCTAGAATGCACTCCTATACGCTTTTGACTCACAGGCATACTGAAGTTATGGACTCCACAATCATTGATTCTCACATCTTTTTACACTGAGGAATTAGATTTAATATGAGTTGGATTGAATACACTTGTGGGCAAAATGAGGCATAGTTCTTTCCTGTGGGAGGATCTGTTTACCTGATTATCAGTGTAGAGCTTTGAGCTTTGTGTGTCCTTCACAAGGACACATGTCAAGTGACATTTTACAATTTACAAATTAATCACAGAAAGACCAATCTGTGCTAACCATATACAGAAACAGCCTCCTGCCTCCATAGCAACAGATTTATTTCAGTCCACAGTCTTAAAAATCAATGCCCCATACAGTCAATGTCACGGCCCTTTCAGCCCCAAAATATGACAAGTTACAACAAAGGACTTTTTTTTTCTCAAGTTTTCTGCTATTGATCTGTCATCAAAGCAATGCTATCATCCTATTCTGAAAACTGTGACGGCAATTGTATTCGATGACAGCTTTGAAAACTGCTGTCAACCATGATACAGTTTACTGTAGGTTTATTTTATTAACCCTATTTGTCCAAGACAGAGATTCCATTATACATCAACCAGATCGTTGATTTACTGTATGTCCCTGCTTCCTTGTGTCAGTCTCCAGGGTTAATCTACTGCTGTATTATTGATGGGATTTGCCACCCTCCCCTTGTGTGAGTGTCAAGCCAACTGGTCAGTGAAAAAAGAGAAAGATTTCATCAATCAGTCATCAATCATTAAATTCCAATAACAAGACAAAAACAGACAAAGATTTGGGAAGGAATCCTGCTGTGGGCAAGATTGTATGTCTAGTCACCTAGACATAGAACAACAGCAGTGACGGAGGCTGTGCATTTTTCCTTTATGTCTGCTCTCTTTAGTATACACATAAAGATTCTGTTTTTTTAGTTCTGCTGACAGTGGCCTGACCTGTAATTTTCTTTCTGTTTTCTAGATGTTAACTGTTTGGATTTGTGCGTCTACAAACTACTGGAATACAGATCTGGAGAAATTCATTTTGCAGTATTCACAGGATCACCTGTTTTGAGCTGCCTACAGTTTCACTGATGCTTATACTAAGTAATAGACATACGCTTAGTCAGATTTGTCTTTCTTTGGGACCCAGTGCATAATGTTTTTTGGATTTTAGTTTAAGAAACACGAACCAGTATCCCAAAATGTGAGTGGATCTAGAAGTGACCATCCGCACTACCATGATGGAATCTGGTCCAGTGTTGTCCACAGACATTTCACACCTCAACACCACCAGTACCTATGAAAGGAACAACAACTGGAGTGATCGTTATGAAGAGGACAAGAGCAACCACACTCTGTCCCGCTATGACCACTTCAGCATCGTGCTGGGAGTCTTCCTGGGACTGCTTTCCCTCCTCACTGTCATCATGAACCTCCTGGTTCTCTATGCCGTCAAGAGGGAGAAGAGCCTCCACACTGTGGGAAACCTCTACATTGTCAGCCTGTCTGTGGCTGACCTGATCGTAGGGACCACAGTGATGCCTCTGAACCTGGTGTATCTGTTGGCGGATGAGTGGAAACTGGGCCGAGCTGTCTGCCAGTTGTGGCTCATCACAGACTATGTGGCTAGCACAGCGTCCATTTTTAGTGTGTTTATCCTGTGTTTGGATCGGTACCGGTCTGTCAGGCAGCCGCTGAAGTACCTGAAGTACCGAACGCGTGGAAGGGCCAGTGTGATGATTTGTGGAGCCTGGCTGCTCTCTATGATGTGGATTATTCCTATTTTAGGATGGAGGTCTTTCACTCACGTGGACCTGAAACCTGAGGCAGAGAACAAGTGTGATACAGATTTCCGCTTTGTCACGTGGTTTAAGGTGATTACTGCTGTGTTCAACTTCTACGTACCGTCTGTTTTGATGCTGTGGTTTTACATGCACATCTTCTTGGCAGTCAGGCAACATCTCAGGGACAGAGAGAGAATCATCCATCCACTGGATTCATCTGGGGAAAATGAGTATGGACAAAATGTTCAGACGCCTGAAAAAAATGATTACAAATCATCCAAGGGGGATAGTAAAGTAATCGCGGAATATTCTAAAAAAGACCGCCTGCTGGATCAGAACACTCTTGATCAGACATATTCTCTTAAAGATGCAGATGAAGGCCAAAAGGATACATCCAGATCTCGAATAAAAACTGGTGCAAAGGGCCAGGAGATATCACTGCTTGCCATGACAACAAAACGATTCAGAACGTCACGAAAAACCAAGAGGTGCTCTCTGTCTCCTCAGGAGAAGCAGCCTGCACCTGAAATTCCCCTGAGTCGGCCGTCTGTGCCACATGAATTAATCTGCTCAGAGGAGAACAACGAGCAAAAACCTCATACATCTATAAATGAGTGCCACGTCACAATACCAAACTCAGTGGACGGAGTCTGCGATGTAGGCCAGGTATCAGACGTGCAGACGTACACCACTGTTCTGTGCAACAATGACCTCAGCCACCCTCTTCCCTGGATTGAGGATATGGTTGAAGACAGTGGGTTGGATCCAGACAATGCAGCAACTCTGAAACAGACATGGCAGAAGTTTATTGACCAATCACGGCAGCGCATCCAAAGCCTGAGGATCCACAAGGAGCACAAGGCAGCCAAGCAGCTAGGCCTCATCATCGCTGCGTTCCTAGTGTGCTGGATACCTTACTTCATAGCTTTCATGGTCATGGCATTCTGTAGGCTGTGCGTCCACCATGACCTTCACATGTTCACCATATGGCTGGGGTACATCAACTCCACCCTCAACCCATTTATATACCCTCTCTGTAATGGAAACTTTAAACGGGTGTTCAGAAGTATTCTGCACCTACCCACTCGATTATGACAAATTTTCTGTTAAATAAAACTTTGTTCTCTGACTTTGTGGCCATGAGAAATTGCAGTAAATCTTGACTATTATGAACTACTGGAGCACAGGCAGAACAAAATTCTATGAATAGCGCTGACATTTATTCGTTCCCCATTAAAGTCCCCATGAAATGACCTATCAAAACTTCTACTTCCTGTATCTTTCTTTCTGTAACAGAATATCTTAAATAGTGACATCATCTTGTACTAGTGTGTGCAAATTAAAATTAAAATAAATCTCTAAACCTCCTCTCTTGTCCACCTATCCCCTTCAAATAAAACTGTGTTTGTCTCCCAAACTGATATCCTGTTGGGCTGCACTTGTGAATGATCCTTCCCTGCACTTTGTTCCAGTCCAAAATTCCTGTTCCAACAGGAAATACACCAAATTAAGAAAGTAACGTTAGAAAGTAAGACCATTTCATGGGGTCTTTAACTGTTTTGACTGTATCCAGCAACTACTCTGTGGGTTGGTTGGTCACAAAAACAAACAAGCAAACGCTACAAAAATAAATAAATAAATAGAATTTAAAAAAATTGCCTGCACTTGTGCCATTTCAGGAGACAGCTATAAAGACTCTTCTGAGCCTCCTAGGTGCATCAGCTTTGATTTAGCTCTGTTGGTAAATCACTGGTTGGCCACACCAGAGATCAGTTTAGTGCCATGCCAGCTCCAGTTTATCAGGAACTGTCTGCTTAACATGTTAATAAGGCAAAACTCTCTAAAACAATCACATACATTTCAGGTTAAGTCAGTGAAATGTTTTAACCAGGTCTTTTCAGATGGTTGCCTTGTGGTGAATTTCTTTAGACAGCCTCAGTTGGGATCTTTCAAAGTGTATAGGCCCCCAAAACTGAGTAAATGTACAGTATTTATTTTGACAAGTGATTTCTATTTATTCTTGATATTATTTTGTAAGCCACTGCACAATGACTCAGACTTACCATGGCGATGGTTGAGTACTATGTCTGAACGTTATTTATTATGTCTATAGCATGCTGATTATCAACCTGTTTAGTGTCCTGACCCATGGATGTGGTCCAAGAGTTATTCCTACCCATGCTTTTTAAAATAAGGAAATCAATTATTTATTTGATATATTTATTGTTCACATTTTACTGAAGTACAAAATCTGAGATGTGACATCACGTGCTACATGCTGAAGCAGACAAAATATCCTCTTACACAGATTTTCAACAGAACATTATTGACTATAGACAGCAGGATATGGAACATTAATTGTCATGCCCTTATGATTTTAGTCCAGGCAAAACACAGACTGAGGCTAGTATCTAGCAAGGTTTTTGGCCCAGGAGGCTGATTTGGAATCTGTTCCATTTTTTCCATTGTTTCAATGCATCCTTCTGTTGAGAGGCTTCAGAATCCCCACCTATCTGGGAATGTCTTATCAACAGATATAACAATCATAATAATAATCTATTAAAAATCACTTGCTTTTTATCATCTTTTGCTTTGTCAACTCACTGCTTGGCAAGTATAATAGTAAATTAGGTGAGTGTAGCAGATACAGCTAGATACTCTGACTTTAAAAGCAAAATGTGAACGTGTAAACATAATTATAAATAACACATTTACAGGTCAAATCAGTTGCACTTTGATATGCTAAAATACATGCTTGGCTATATACCTGCATCATATGTCTTTCCTCACTGTCATGCAAACATTACAGTGTCTGCAGTGCAACATGCAACTTGGCGACAATCTCAGGATTGAAATGTATTAATGAAATTTCTCTTTTGGAATTGACTGCTTCTTAAACTCATCTATTATTTACTCTGGTGCAGGATGTCATTTCATATGGAGCACCCCTGGGGTCAGCTGAGAAAAGGAAGACCCATGTGGAACCTCAGTTAAGAGACCTGTGTGCCCAGTTTTTTCTAAACAATGCTTTCAGATTCATAATCCACGCCCAAGAATTATAAATCCAATTCAAGGGCACGGTTTATATATCCGTGGATATGGATTCGTAATTCACCGGCCCAGATTTCGAATCTTTTGAAGCCTTTTTTTCCTCAGCTGACCCCACAAGGCTCCATAATCTCATGAAATTAGAGCACAGATTATTCTTCACCAACGGAGGAACAACTGTACACTTGGAAGTACACTCTTCTGTGCTTTTGTAAATATCTGGAATATATACCGATTTCATGCGGATGTAGAGATGAAGCATCACAGCTTATTTTTGTCGCTGCAAGAAACAGCTTACTACCTGCAAGTGGGGCTGGCCGATGTATTGATATCTTATAAATATCATGATATAAAACTAGATGTGATATGGCATAAGTGATGTTTTTTCCTGGCTTTAAAGGTTGCGTTACCTTACATAATGCAATTTCAAACTTACTTGACTTCTCACTGTTATATTATTTGCCTCTAGCTGCTTGATTGTCATATCCACATTATTAATTATTGTTTAGCAAAACTTTTATGTGTAAATATCTTATGAAAGCATCAACATTCATACTGGCAATATCAATATAGAGGTAAAAATAGCATATTTGATTTTGTCCATATTGCCCAGCCCTACCTGCAACCCTGCAGTGCATGACAAAATGAAGTAGTTTTACAATATTCATTCAGTGTAACATTAACTCAAATGATGTGTTCTCATTTTTGCTGGTGTCACTCATTTGTTCAATAAATGTCCTATTTTTCAATGTAGTTTTGTAATATCAAAAGTTGCCATGTTTACCTCTATACAAATTCTTGGACATGAAACCAATGTCACCTGTGTACAATAAACACAAAGGGGTTGTGAGTCACCACTGAGCCAAACCAAACAAATCAAAGTGGGTGGATCTGAGCTGGGAGGCGCACTGCCGAGAACAGGAGTCACTTTGTGTCTAGCACGTGTCAGATTGCACTGAGTATGATAAAAGACACAATCCCAGTGTTGTTTTGTATCAGTTACTTCTCTAAGGGCAAGATAAATACAAAAACGGACAAATACATTCTGAGTAATGACCCTCAGATTATAGTGAGGCATGTCTTGCCTGGTAGGAGAGATCTGTTTCAGTGTCAGTGCTGTCATCCGCTGGGTGAGAGCGGTCGTTTATTGCTCTGATGACCATGAAAACAATGTGAACACCGTTACGAGAAGTGGACAGTGTTTTCCCAATTCTCATGGATGAACGTCTTTCCCATAGTTTCACACACTGACAGAATCTGTGACACAGTGAGCGATGGTAATGCTCCAGCAGTCCAATGCCCTGTTAATACAACTTCTAATTGTGTTTCCTTAGTTTGTTAATTACTTGGACATTTGTATTGTAATTTAGGAGGTGAATACACTCTGAGCTCATTATCCAATATAAGTTGAAGGTGATTAGGTTCATAGGTCTGCCTCATTATGAAGGCTGTGTAGGCTACCCAAACAAACCATCAAATAATAGGAACATGGAGCAGTGACACATCGAAGCTGAGAGAAAACTAGCAACAAGAAAGACAGGCATGAGTTGGTTGTACTGTGAGAACAGTAAACGCATTAACAGCACAATAATGAGGTTGAATCTCATAAAAGCACGGAAGAATTTATGTGGGAGAGTAAGCGGACCACCCTCCTACACTGATTGATTTGTTAATTATAAGTGTCTTGCAGCTTATTTAATGCCCAGCCCACATGGGCATACAAGACATTAAATAATAACCAGGATGGCCGCATGACAAACCATGATGTACAGTTCCACAGAATAACATTTCAGAGCAATCTGTTTCCATGGCAGAAATGTCCTGTTATGATGAATTCAGTATTTTCTGTCTTAGCTGCCAAGCATCACCTATAAATCTCGCCATAAAAAAAAATCTCCATATGAAAAGGCCAACTCAACATATCAGCTTTGGACAACCCAAATAAATCAGGATTTTTCAATTGGATCTTTTCACACAAATAATTCCTCTGGTCTCTGTACAAAGTTTAATGAAGAACAAAATGAAATTCATCCCCAGCACCACCAAGGTCACAAAACACAAACACTGCTCTTCTATATCTCCCTACCTCAGTTGTTGGTGGTAAAATATGAGTAATTAACTGGGCACACAGAGACCTCTGCTTCTTTTTAAATTTCATTTTATCCTGTATATGGTTCTGTATAGTACTCGTCTTTGATTTGAATGATGTTTCCAAGCTGTGATTTCTAACAAATGTCCTCCCTCCTTCCATTATATAGATGTTTGATCGTTTTGTTTGACTATATTTATTAGACAGCACATTATTGCTTAAAATAAAATTCAAATTAGATAGAGAAAATATCACAGTGACTGATCTCGACCAAAAATAACGGTGCTCAGTCCCACTTAAAGATCTTTATGGTCACCTGTTCCTCACCATTTCACCTATCTGCTTTACAGGACATGACTCCCATGTCCCCTTCAACAGATGAACAGTAAACTTTTGCACCCCATGAAAGCATCACATGGTTTGATTACTGTCAGGGGATTCCTGTAAAATCTAACACTCCTGCTGAATAAAATGAAACTGGGCCTACCATTCAATCAAAAAGTTTAGTCACGGTTGAAAAACTAAGGTTTCATTTTATTCATTATAGACCCTAACGCGCTTCCTGCTCATTCTGCCAGTACTTCAATGCCCTCTGTATTTTCATTAAACACCCAAACAAATATACGTATAAGAACTAGTGCACTTTAGAGGCATTGGTCCAAACGTAAACATATGGTTGCTCTGCCACTCATGTTGCATTCTACAGTGTATAAACTGTATTTTATCACTATCAATGGTCAGTTTCCATTTGCTACAACTTGTATTGTGGTGTGCTACCGGTGGATTTGCCAAAACCAACAGGAACTGCGCTGATGAATGTGGATGGATGAAAGGAAACTTATGAATATGGGTTGGAATCCAACTGGGAAAAGGAAAGAAGAAAAAAATTGCAACAAAAAAGTAAAACTGTGTTGTTTCGTTTGCGTTTTTTTAAATTTCTTGTCCAAATTTCTTTATTATGTGCTGTTACAAATGGTGCCGTGGTTGATGCATGAAAATGTTCAGCCCTGGCATACAATAAAGCATAAATTAATCAATAATCGACCAATAACAGCCTAATTAACAATAGGTAATTACACAGGTGTGCAAGACCTCAAGGTCAGTTACATGAAACACCTGGATTTGATCATGAGCAAACAAAACAATTCATAGGCACAAAACATTATTCATGCTCTGTAAATACCGCAGACAGGTGGGATTATACATTTGTTAATTCATACATTATACAAGCCTATCTTTATTACTTTACCTACACAGCTTTTAGAGGGGTATTTGTTAGGACTTTTTATGGTGTGGCTGGGGGTTGTTGATTCATAAGCGCACATTTAATCTAACGTTAATCCAGCACTGTAATTAGTAAGAGGATATTAATACGGGACGAGCAAGCTGGTTTGACCTGCAGTGTACAACACGGGCCAACACGCAGGTTACTGTCAGACTTCTCTCTCTCAGCCGTGCACAGGGACTGGACTGGAAAAGCCAGTCGCACTGAGGATGCTCGGCACCTGCTTGTAACTACATACCTACACGGAGGCTAGCATCACTCTGCCAAGTGAAAACTGGATGGGAAAAATCAATAATTAGCCGGTACTGACAGACTCGTTTCACCAGTTCCCATGACTTGGAGGTGTTCCTCCGCTCTACCTCTGCGGTCTGCTATGCTAGCCGAACTTCTTGCTAGCCTGCTGTAGCCTATCTACAATATTACTCTGCTCCAAAAAAAATGAAAAGGAGCGGCGCATATAGGTTTTTGTCAGTTTTCTCCTGCTTCGCCGTTTGCCTGTTCCTGTTTTTGTTTTGGTTCTTCGTCTTTTACTCAATGGTGCTCGCCCCATGAAGCTACAGAGAGCCGCTAGCAACTAGGCTAACACGGTTAGCATCGGGAGAAAGTGTCACCGGTTGTACCCACACTACATCGCTTTATTGACAATCCGCCCGATCACATGATCGTGACCAGGAAGTGAGGCTTTCTGGTAAGTGCACAGTGAGTGAAACAGTGCCTTGATTGTTAATTGCATATCATTCGTTGCCCGTTTTAATGACGGTGGTCGGTGCCGGATGCAGCGTTAATGTGTCAGCTTGTGATTTTCTTCGTTGAAGTTGTTTGTCGCGTTAAAATCAGGTGACAACATGGGGCTGTCCACATTGTCTGCTGTCACTGTGTTGTCTGTGCTCCTGCATGCACTGACAGCCTGCATGCATGTCCGGAGAAAAGTCTGAAAACGCCTTGAATTTGACCATCTAAACTGAAAGTCGTTTGTTACTGTTAAACAGAGCCTTGCCTTTTTTAATCCAGGCATACATGTCGTCTACACGTTGAGGTCTCTTGGTGCAGTATGTTTTCTACAACAGGAAATAAGCCAAATCAAGTGGAAATGATACAACTGTATTTTCCCTTTTTTGGCCTCATATTTTCTGTTCATATCAGGGGGGAAATTAGTCTGATATTTCGCGATTATTGGCAGTAAAATAACACAGCAGCAGTCAGGTGACTTTTTTTTTTAAGCAAACACAATGATCTCCTCTGGTGGAGACACACAGCCTTGGTCAGGCTCTCTCATGTGATGATAGTTTTTGTGCATACTGACATTTTGCTCACTGATTGTTTCACATGGCTGAAGATTTGGGCCACAAACAGACTCTTTGTCACAGTAACTGTGCTGGTATTTTGACCTGTCATTGGCCTGTCACCTTGCGGATTGATTGATTGGATTATAGACTGATTCAGTTAGCCCATTGATCTCACTGATTGGTTGAATCCCTTAGCTGGACTCAAGAGAATACCCTCACTGGCCATTTTAATGAGTGTTTGTTTTAGGATTGTTGGTACAGTATATGGCTGTGTGTGTGATTCTGTGTGTAAATGATCCCTGTCCTTAATTCCCCTCACAGATTATATAGCCTGCAAGTGACAGTATGTACTGTAACCTAGAGCTGTTTCCTTTCACAGTTTGCATACCTTGGCAGCGTAGTCACAGTCAGCAAAGTCCCGATGGCGTCTGGTGTTGCTGAAGCAGGGTCCTCGAGTGTGGAGCCCAAGCTGCAGTTTGCTCCCTTCGGCAGCGCTCTGGAGGCCGGCTTCTGGCATCAGCTCACTCAGAAGAAACTTAACGAATACAGGTTGGACGAGAGCCCCAAATGTGTCAAAGGATACTATTATAATGGTGAGAGTAGCAATCAGATGGTGAGATTATTATGATGACTGTGTTTTATTGCTTAATGATGCTGGTGGACAGGTGTACACACACACACACACACACACACACACACACACACATTCATTCTCTATTCTGTGCAATAGGGATGGGGACAGATGTGAAATTCACTATACTTGTGTGCCTATTCAATGTGTATTGTGATTCTGTAATTAGTGTAAATATTAAGGTTTGTTCCTTTTGGGAATACTTAAAAGCCATTAAAAACATTAAAAACACCACTGGACTATGGAAAATAGCTCAGTCCTACTTCCAAAGACATTTGTCATGAGCAGATCAGTCAAATTTACTTTTAGCTTTTAACATTTATTGCAGGCCTAAAACATAGAAATCAACCAGGAAAACAAAAAACTTGGTGTATTTTTTTTTTTAACCAGAGTAATCATAACCTAAGATGGGAAATATGGGCTGGTAATATTACCACAATACTTGATTTTTCCATGATGCAGTTTGCATACAGCAGCACTCATGTCTAACTCATCTTTGACTTCTAAATTATTAAAGTGAAAGTACTTCCAGACTTTTTATTTAAAGTGTGGAGGTGCAGCATGAATTTTCTTTTCTTTTTTTTTTTTTTTTCCCTTTCGGCCTTTTATTCCTGTGATGATATAGCTTGATTTTCACAATGCTACAACAGAAACCCAGAAGTAAACATCTGTTTGAATATGTCACATCACATATGTTGCATTCAAAGCAGCGTTTTTCCATGTTGCATGAAATAGAATTATATCCAAAATAAGGACAAAGTATTGATTCACGGTCAGCTTAAACTAAATATTGTTAAAAATCATTATTGGTAACTCAAAATGGGCTGCTTTAGACAGCTCTAGGCCTAACATTATGAATATTTCCTTATTTAATGGCACACACACAGAAACACAGATAGAGCTCAAAGATTTTCTGTCCCAGTTGGATCAATAGGTTCAAACAAATTCATGTTATTCATGTTTCTCTCCCAAAAAAGGTGACCCAGTTGGTTTGCCCACTCGCCTGACTTTGGAGTTCAGTGCACTGGACGTGTAAGTATGGCCTGAAAGATTGCCTGTAACTTCCTGTCAGTCAGTTCTAAGTTGGATATCAAGTCATTAATTCCACCATAGCAGCTGATTTACACGATACACAAGGATGCAACACAAACACCAACAATTGTCACATGCCTGGATTTGCCTGTGAGCCAAAATTGATTTTAAGTACTGCTGTATCATGCTCTCACTTGAAGTAATCACAGTATGAATATGATTATGCCAGTCATGATTAGGACTGCAACTAACGAATATTTTCATTGTTGAATAATGTGACGATTATTTTTTTTGATTAATCAATTAGTCATTGCACCTATGAAATTTCAAACTAAGAATAAGTCATAAGTTCCCAGAGCCTAAAGTTATGTCTTCAGATTGCTTCCTTTGTAGTCTTACCTGCAACTAAAAAAAACATGTACTTTTTAAATTTTGTATTTATATGTAGCATGGCAGGAATGCCTTCTTTTTTTGTCTTTTTTTTTTTACAAACTGTAAAAGAAGTTGTACTTTTACAGTTTGTAATTACTTGAAACTGAGCAGGTAATTAAAGTAAAGAAGCAACAAATTCTTAACATTTATAAGGTATAATCAGCAAATGTTTGGTGTCTCTATTTGATAATGACTAAAACTATTGATTTAAAAAAAAATGTATTCATGTAATTTGCTCATTGCATGATGGCATAATATACGATCTAGTAGGATTAGTAGGTACGATGAATTTATTAGATGGGGCAATTATGTATTTACCTGTATTAGAGCTAAAGAATCACATGTAGGCCTGTAGGTTTGCTACAAACAATTGTAGAGTTACTGTTTTGACAGTTACTGTGTAAAAGCTCTTGATATAAACGAGGATAGGAGAACTCAGAAGGTTCATGTTATAGTCAGTATCTTGAAGAGACTGTCTACTCTTTGATTATAAATCGGATACTTCTGTTTGAATATCCTTCTCCCCAGTGGTGAATAGCCTCCATGTTGTTGGAACTACAGGGTTGTATTGTACATTAGGGTTGGGGTTTTTATACATTTACATTTACCCTAGCATATTGTAAACATTAACTACTACCGCTGTAAATTGTTTTTCCTGTCATTATCTCTACTCCGCACTGTAAACGTTTAATGCGTGTTTTGCTTTCAGAGATGTTGCAACCCCGGCCCGCTGCTGTCCGGCTGTAGGGACGCTGTATAACACCAACACATTAGATGCTTTTAAGACCACTGATAAGAAGGCTCTGCTAGAGAAAGAGGCCAGCGAGGTAAAGTACATCTAATGTAAATGTTAAATACACACACACATACACACAGTCTTCTTGATGAATGTCTGTAAAACAGTTGATATTCAGAAGTCATTTCAGATAAAACTATTGCATAATACTATAAATGTAACTGTCATGATTACTTTGATGCTATAGTGTTTACTGCCTGTTGTTTTTTATAGATATGGGATGCCATACAGTCTGGGGCTGCACTGAAGGATCCGTCCATCCTCTGCAAATTCATTCTGCTGACATTTGCAGTGCGTATAAACGGTGTTTTCTATCAAGTAACCTGACCTAAAATGTTGGTGACATTTTGTGTGACCAACTTTCTTTCTTTCTTTCTTTCTTTCGTTCTTTCTTTAGGATTTGAAGAAGTACCATTTCTACTACTGGTTCTGCTTCCCTGCCCTCTGTTTCTCAGAGGGGATAAAGATTCTCCAACAACCTTCTGGACTAGAGCAGATTTTTTCAGCCAAACAGGTAGGCTGTTAGAATAGTAGTATACTGTTAAAAACACAAACATTTGTATTTATTAAAATAATTCTATATTATATTATACATATTTGGACAGTTTCATATTGAATCAAGAGGAATGTTCACTTGGAGGTTCTCGGGCTTTGTTTGACACAAATCTGTAAATTCCTTTTACATTGATGTTGATGTTCATAGTCCTTTTTAGTTATAATTTAACACTGAATGAACAATTGATGTTGCTCAAAGAAAATACCGTTGGCATTCATTCCATCATGATCCCACTGACCTACGCTGGCTTATAAATTTGAATATTATTCTCATTCTCATGCAGGTTTTCCTATAGCTTACTCCTAAGGGGAAACAAAAGTTGCAGTTTTAGGTCCTTCAAGTTTCAGGTTATGTTGCCAAAGTTGAGACAAGTAGTGGTGTGTTCAGAGCCTGTGTTTTATTTATTTATTTTTTAAAATTAATTTAATATTTTATTAATAACACTGGTGCTCTTGAAGACAAAAGAGAGACATGGCTTCTACAAGTCTCCATAAGGGACAAAATGGAAGCCTCAGCTGAACCATTTACACACTGGATAGGAGGTGTGTCTCACTGTGGAGGCATGTGAAAACATTAACAGAAGAGGTCACCAACTTAAAAACTGCAAGTAAAAAGACATGCTATTGCATAATACATTAAATGGTTTGCAATTAAATCAAATTTCATAAAATATTCATAAGAAAGGTCTGTAATCAACTACCTTATCAACTTGATTACAGACCTGTCTTATTGTGATAAATTTAAATTTAATGCAGCAGTTTACCCTGTCTTAAATCGGTAAGTTGGTTGCTGAACGAAAGCAGTTGTTTTTTTAATCCTTGTCACAAGTAATTTTGGAAAAATGAAGGCTCTTTAACCGCTGACACAAGGGACTCCTGTCCCTAACCCACGCATGAGCCTTTTAGTTGTGGGTGTGCTGTTTTCTTACAGGCTGTAGGTCTCTGCTCTGTCAGCATCTACCTCTTGACTTCAAATCTTGAGAGCTTTTCTTTTACACTGCTACCAGTAGAGTTTGGAACTTGATAACTGTGGTGACCCAAAAATCAAATATATTAATTTCACTTCTATCACAGCTCTATCTCACTTCATATTGAGTGATGCTTGCCTGATATTTTTGTCAGGACTGTAGTAACTTCAGCTACAGCAAAACTTGATGCTACACACCAGCTAGGCGCTGTGGGACTGGAAAGCATCTGTCAGAGTATGGGTATCTGGAGTGATTGCACAACAATTATTGCAATGTAGTTTAGTGTTGCACAATTATGTGTGTCAACTGCCATGGTCATTTCCCACTTTGCTACTGTCACGCAGCTTAAAGGCTCAGTCAGAGTGTTTTGAGTGTATTCTGGCTTTATAATGTCCTCATTGCTAAGTGTAAAGTCAGATAGTACAAATAATGTTACATGTATTGTAAGGGGGTATAGTAATCAGGGCATATGTACATTTTCTCTTGCATTCATCATGCATGTAACACACCAAGCTGATTTTATTTTTATGTAACTACTACGTCTGCAGTGTATTGTTTTATGAGTGCAGATAGAATGAAACAGCAATCATCATGTATTCTTAACTGTCATCATGTTATATTTGTTTGAGTTGATTGTCCTTTTAATGCTCTGTAGATATGCGAGTCATAGAAGGGTTATTATACTCAACATTTCTACCTCCCATCTCTCGCTGTCCCAGATCACAGCCTTGCAGGAGGCCTATGATGGGCTGTGTGTCAGCAGGGGAACCACAGCAGTTCCTTACTTTTTAATGAAGTACACAGACGACAGTGTTCAGATGGCTCTCCTAGGCGACTGGGACTCATTCTTCACCGATACCAAGAAGGTACTACTTCAGTTTGTTCTGTGTATTTGACATTATTGATTTCTGTCATAGTTCTATGGACATAGTTCTATTAATATGTTCAAAACCTCTGATGAAAGCTAAGCTACAAAGAATCAAACTTGCAAATGAGCAAAAAAAAAAAAAAAAAAAAAAAATCTAAAAACTATAATTTGGAACATTTTTCCAGGAATCATAGATGTTAGTGATGCGTAGATTCCAGTTATATTCATGGGCACTTCAGATAATTGGCTTATTGGGCGGCTTGGGTCATAAAAAATAACATTCCAGTTAACAGCAAATGTGGGTGGGTGAAAAAATTATTATTTGACTTTATTAAATACTTGCAGTGATCCCCTAGCAGTTGAAACAATATGTGCATCACCCCATTAAGAGAGGCTGTACGTATTTACGCAGGAGGCACAGCGGTGTAAGTTCATTGATTATTTAAATCTCCGAACACGCCGACAGAAATGTTCAGGATCTAATGTTAATTAATATTCTGTGTTCTTCTACACATCCCAAAGGTCACACACACAGTCCAGGTTCATACAGATAAATAGTTTGAAGTGAAGTAGCCATCCTCCTGATAAATCCTGAGCTCCATCAGCTGTCTAAAAAAATTATTTCAGAAACTAAAAGTTAAATTCTTTTTCCCTCTGTCCTGTTTTGCCTACAATAGTTGCTGCAGTGACATTATTGAAAGCAGCCCCTCTAATCTTTAAGGTAAATTGTTAACAACACAGTGAAGAAAACTGCATAACTGCATAATTTAAAAAGCCACACAGCCCACAGGCACAGGTAGAGGTAGAATGAAATCTCCATGCGGTTGCAGGTCTCCAAATCGGAGAAAATAATTAATTCGAGTGGGTGGCAGGCAGATCATTTATGCATGCACATGGATTCAGATGGCATCAGATAAAGTCTGCACATTACTAATAGATATATTTCAACTCACACATTTGGCAGACGCTTTCATCCAAAGCGGCGTACATATGAGATTTTTATACACCAGCAAGCAAAGATCAGTTCAGGAGAGAACAACAACATCAAGTGCCAGAAAGCTCTGGTTCTGGTCCAAAGGACATACAGTAGGTGCTAATTGGCAGTGCTACAAGGCAGTGCAAAGAGGGAATATATAGAATGCATAAAGTGCTTTGAGGAAGGAGGAAAGCATAAAGGCAGATTTTTTTTTTGCACAGTCCATTAGGTCAGCAGCTGTTCCCTGAATAGGTGGGTTTTTAACCTTCTCTGAAAATCTACAGCTCAAGACTGACCTACCATAAGCTACTTACTGTGCTTACATTAACTCAGCACTGCCTTTGGTTTTATGAGGCAATAGATATATCCTTTTACAGACATTAAATGTACACACACACACACACACACACACACACACACACACAAACATACTCATACTTTGGTATTGTAAATATGTCGTTTGGTTTTCCAGGTCACCGTGGGCGTCTATGATCCATGCACTCTGTCTCAACATCCGGGCTGGCCTCTGAGAAATCTACTGGTGCTGCTAGCTCACCGATGGTAAACTGTGCGTGTGTGTGTGTATGTGTGTGTGTGGTTGTGTGTCTGTATATTCACTTTCTGTAAAAGGATGGGAACAGATGCATAAATTCTCCACAGTGTATTCCACACTTTACCTATGGATGTTTGTTAGCAGTATTTAGATACAAGGCTACAAAGGCAAGAAATCCACTGGAATCCCTGTCTCTGATGTGCAGTGAGCAGATCTGAAACCTTGGTGTGACTGTAAGGGTGGGAATCTCTTAATAAATTACGATAGGATATTATCACAATATTCTATCCATGATGGTGATGGTATCACGATACAGGTGATTCTGTGATATGCAACATATTGTAAGGTTTTTTTGGGAGTTTTTTCTTGTCTGTTGTGAGGATTAAGTCAGAGGGTGTTGTCCTGCTTGCAGAAAAGTTGTGGGCACGTAAAGCCCTTTGAGACTGTAAAGAGTGATATTGGGCTTTAATATGCACAGCAGCTTCAACATGAACATCACAGAACAATTTGAGTGGACATACCAAAAGGCAGGGAACAAATACACTTCATAGTGACTCAGATGCGCCTCTGTGCAGTTGAAGTTGAAAACTCAAATATCAATACTTGGCGCAAGTGCATGGATGAAGTATCAAGTATGATATACTGCATTATCAATTTATTGTTCCACCCCTACTGTATATGATTGTGGATGCTCATCTGAACTTCCAAGATCATATTAACAGTATCACTTAAGTAGCTTCAAAAACATTTATAAATTAAACGTTTTCCTTTAGGATTTGAACAACCTTGTGAATGTCCATATTAAGTGGTAGATTAACTACAGTAATGCTTGCTTTTGCCCTCTGCAATTTTAGCAAGGACAAACACTTGGCATGTTCATACACCTGCTCTTACATAGCTGCGCTGGCTTACAGTGAACAGTAGAGTTTACTTTAAAATCATGCTGCTAGTCTGTAAACCCTTACATGACCTGGCTTCACAATACTTGTTTACCAAATATGATTACAGAAAGTGAGCCAACTAGGTCTCTCAGACCATGGGTCTTTCAGTTTTTCAACGATGTTGTCAAGCTGCCTGTAACAGCTACAGCTGCAGTTTTTGGAGCAGCCTGCCAGATGATCCGAGGTGTCCCTCAACACTTAGTTCTTTGAGAGGGACACAGAAAACCTTCCTTTTCTCTAAGGACTTTGACTACAGTTTATCCCTGTGTTTGTATGTGTGGCAAGCTAACAAATGAGATACTCTATATGGACAAAAGTATTGGACCACCTACACATTACACCTACAGGAGCTTTCATGACATCCCACTCTAAATCCATAGGCATTAATATGGTGTTGGTCCCCCACTTTGCAACTGGAACAGCTTCCACTCTTCTAGAAGAATTTGGGGTGTGCCTGTGGGAATTTTTGCCCATTCATCCAGAAGAGCATTTGTGAGGACAGACACTGATGTTGGACAAGAGGGCCTGGCTTGCGATCTCTGTTCTAGTTGATCCCAAATGTGTTGGATAGGGTTGGATGGGGCACAAACTGTTCCCACAAAGTTAAAAGCATACAGTTGTCCATAATGTCTTGGTGAGCTGAAGCGTAAAGATTTCCCTTCACTGGAACTAAGAGGCTGAGGCCATCCCCAGAAAAACAAGCCCATAGCATGATCCCCCCCTCCACCAACATTCACCAAACCCAGACTCGTCCATCAGACCGCCAGATAGAGAAGTGTGATTGGTCAGTCCACTGCTCCAGAGTCCAGTGGCGGCGTGCTTTACACCACTCCATCCGATGCTTGGCGTTGTCCTTGGTGATGTAAGGCTTGTATTCTGCCGTGGAAACTCATGCCTTGAAGCTCCCAGCACACAGTTTCTGTGCTGATGTCAATGCCAGAGGAGGTTTGGTGCTCTGCAGTTACTGAGTCAGCAGAGCGTTGGCCACTCGTACTCACTATGTGCCTCAGAGCTCGGCGACCCCGCTCTGTAACTTTACGTAGTTACTGTGGTTCCTAAACGCTTCCACTTTGCAATAATACCATTTATAGTTGATCATGGCATATCTAGAAGGGAAGAAATTTTACAGACTGACTTGTTGCAACGGTGGCATCCTATTAAATTACTATTACAGTACCACGGTGGAATTCAGTGAGCTCTTTTGAACGAGCCATTCTTTCACAAATGTTTGTAAAGACAGACTGCATGGCTAGCTGCTTGATTTTACACCTGTGGCAGTGGGACTGAATGAAACCCCTAAATTCAGTGATTAACAGGTGTGTCCAAATACTTTTGTCCATATAGTGTACTTAAATTATTAATAGGCATACAAGCCCTCTCAGCTGAAGAATTAGCTGATGGCAAACATTGTGACTGTAGTTATGGAAGTACATGAGACGGAAGATGATTTGCTTAGGTAATGAGCGCTCTTTCGTTATTTATGAAAATGCATTCATTGATTGATATCTCTCCTATCATTTACACTCTTTTGCTTTTATATCTGCTTATCTCCTGTATTTAAGTGTATGAAAATGTACTACAGAAAAAAAAAGATCTTGCCTATAGGTGAAACAGAAGAGGAGACCTGAAAAATAATTTAGGATTCTGAGACAGCACTACTTCTCCTAAAGGAATACTCCTTGATGCTGACATTATATTTACGTTGGGGTATTCCTTTAAAATCCCAAGCTTAGAAGCTGAGAATTTCGGTTTTCTTTTGCCTCTAGCTCATGTCCATTTTAGTTGTCATGACAGGAGTAGAAAGAGGTGTAGTCAGTGCAGTTGTTACATGTGGAGCAGCTCATTAGCATGCCTAGTTAAGACCACATTAACTGCATTAATGAGCCCAGACTATTGTGCCAGAGGTTTAGCTTGGTGCCATGCCTTTACCGCTAAGTTATATGAATCTGGGCCACTGGGTTTTCCTGTGTATGAGGTGTGTTTGGTTTGAAAAGGCACTATATTAGGGGTTAGGTTAAGACAAAGGTTAGAATAGGATTAAATTAAGCTCTACTCTCTCTTTCTTTAGCTCTAATTCATTTAGCGTTTCTTTCTTAAAAGATCCTGTTGCAGTCACAGGAATATTACCAGGGCACCGTGGTCCTGGCCCTCATTATCCTTGTAGTTAACTGTTTCCAATTTTGTGTAGGAATTTCAAGCTTATTCAGCTGTTGCATTCATTTTTTTATGTTGTTCTTGGTAAGAGCATCAGCTGAATGTCTCAAAACTGTTTAAATTAGGTGATGATCATTTAAGCGTTGTGCATTATGGTTGTGGTTAAGGGTTTAATGTGATTCAGTGTCATATCCTTCAGTGGCTGTGTCCACTGTTTAGCATTGTAATCAAAACCATATGTTAAACCTATCTAAATGGCTCCAAGTACATGTATATGTACATGTACATGCTAATGGTATACAGATACGCTTCTGGCGTACATTACATGAGCCCTGTACCTCAAAGTATCAGAGATAAAACAGAGACTAATGGAAGTGAGACCTTTAACATAAACCTTGGATGTGGCCTTTGGCTCTGGTTATACTATAAAGTTAAAACAAAAAAGACACTGTGACAAAAGGCAGAATTTTACAGGAAGAATACATTTTACTGAAATATTTGCAAAGGAAAAAAAGGGCTTCCACACACCATGCCGGAACTGGTGCAAACTTCAGATTTATTACAGAGCATTTTAGTCCAAGGATCCTTGTCGGAGTGTATTCAAATATTTACACAAAGATTGAAAACACGTGTCATCCTCCTGGATGTGCGTGCAAGCACACACACCCCTCAATGTTTTGCCCTGCAGGTCCCACTCAGGCACCGCTGCCCTGTGGGTGCTGTTAACATTGCTATTTAGTCATCCTCCCACGTAGCAACGCGTTAATCCCGTTTACAGTACATGTACACACATTTTTCCACACAGCTTCTTTTTTTTTTTTTTTTTATTGTAAATTGCATTTCGAATTCTTGTGAAATTAACACTGTTGATACCATGATGATACATGGCAGTGACAGTGGCTAAAATTGTACCTCTGTCATGTCCAGTATTTCATCATCAAATGCCTCATGTCACTGCAATGTAGGATAGTGGATGTTTCCCTGGAGTGCACTTCTAGTACATCTATTGTTAAACTATTATAGAACCAAATTTATCCTAAACTTCCTGGTAGTTTTCTCAGAGCAGACATGGACAGATTTGCCATGTTGACATCCTTGTATTTAGTCTTGATGAGGATTTCAAAGTGCAGATTTTATTTATGAGGTAGATCATACATCATTCATGCTTCATTCGATGAGTAAATACAATGTGATTACACTGAATTAGATTAGAGATTGTGTGCCTGGATCCATATTGTTACAGAGTATAATAAATACTGGCATTCACATTTTAGGCTTTTTTTGTACTTTGATATACCAACTAATGTGCAGATATCATTGTCCCTTTTTTAATATCAGCAAAAATAGTTACATTTAATTTTTAGACATCAAATGTTATGCAAAATTTGTATTCAGAATATGAGACAATGTTACTCATGTATGAATAAATATAATTTAATTTGTGAACGCAGTAGTTGCATTTCAACAACACATAAATTCCTTAGATCATCACACCACGAATCATCTGAATCATCTGAATCATCTGAATCATCTGAACATTATATAAGAAATATTGCTACAGCTTGTACTGTGTCTCTTCTCCTTGCTGTATGGATGTTTGGTAGAAACAGTCAGTGTGGAAGTATACACTTTTAGGCTCACTATCAGTAGTTTTTTGCCCCAGTTTTCCCTAGAGAGTCTAGTTTTTCCTGGCACTTGTCATTTACTTCCAAAATATTTTCATTTCGTCATTGTTTATTTTTTTATTGAAACAGTATAGCCCCATTGAGACTGATCTTTCTAGCAATAGAGTCCTGCATGTAACATCGGTGTGTTGGCTTATCAGCTGCATACCCTGTGGTCACAGGCGTTTTTTGTTTTTTTTTTATCCAATACAAACCTCATCAATCTTGTGCATGACTACACTTTCACTGAGTTTTAAATATAAACTGTTGATACTGGCTCAGATGAAGGAAGCTAGGATAACAATGCAGTCGTGATGTCTCGCTTATTCAGTTGTGTCACTGGGGTTTGACAGTATAAGCTGACCTTCGTCATTGAGTGCCATATAAGGGGAAATGTTGCGATGCGAATGTGTGTTTATTACGTTGCTAACTGTAACAAGTATTCATTTGTTTGTGTTGTTTGTCATATTGGTGTATGCATGAGAGAAAGAGACAGAGAGAGGCAGAGATAGAGAGAGAGCATGTTCCATGTTAGGTTGATTATCTCCCTGTGTTATGTGAGATTGTGTTACCTGTTATGCTTGCTTATTTTGTATTGTGTATTGTATTCTGCAGTCTCTGTATGCTGTGTTTGCTCTTTACATGTAGGGCTGGGTAAGCATCACTATCCATGGGTCACAATATTATTTGTATCATAGTATGTTGGGAACTGAAGAATGAGACTCTCTCACTCTGGAAGGATGCAAAGTTCCTTTATCTTCAGATACAGCTGAGCACATTTTTTTGTATTTAGCCATGTATTTACATTGTATCTGCAAGATAAAACAAACTTTGCGTCCTTCCCGAGTGTGAGAGCCTCATTCTTAAGTTTCTGATGATCTGAGCTGCACCTGTTGAATCTTGAGCACAGACTGCTTTCTGATCAGACATATCAGGGCAAAACTGTACAGAATGACTGAAAATGTACAACTGGACCTTAAAATGCAACCTACTGCACAACACCTGGGAAGACTAATAAAATATACAAAGTACTGTACGATAAATAGTGTGAATAATTGATGATGATACAATTAAAAGCAAGTGCATGAACAATACATGTCAATGAAAGAGGCAAAAGAGGCTAGAGAAGTGATACAGGACGCTGAGAAATAATACTGCACTACTCATGTGCATCGATTTTTTAATTTTATTTTTTTTACGCAGCTCCATTTACATGCACATTGTTTTTGAGAGTGGCTTTTGCGACTAAGTGTGTGTGTGTGTGTGTGTGTGTGTGTGTGTGTGTGTGTCTCAGGGGTTCAAAGCTGGACACAGTGGATGTGCTCTGCTTCAGGGACAGAACGCTCCAGGGCAGCCGCTCCATTCAGCACAGTCTCATCTTCCAGGTCAAACTACCTGAACTTCCCCTCAACTCAGGTAGTTTCTTGTTGTGTGTGCATGCGCATGTGTCCACGTGTGTGTGCACTTTCCATTATGCGTGCAAATGCTTTGTCTTTGAGTGTTTGTGTGTGCAAGTGTGCATTGCATCTGTGTATTTTAAAGCATGTCTGTCTGTATGTATATGTGTGTGTTGGTATGTGCATACATACAGGCATTTGTCCTTGTTTGTCTTGTTTGTCATGTGTGAGCACAGGTGTGAATCTGTTTTGTATAAAAGGTAATTGATGTGAATGGGCACAGTTACCGGTTTGTGTGAGCTCTTAGTTGTGGCTCACCTTCCATTGAGCCAGTCTGCTCCCTCTCAAGCCACGCAGAACTGGCAAAGCTTCTCTTTTATTCCTTTATCTGTTAGAATAAAGGATGAAGGCAATTTAAATGGTAATAGCCGACAAGGTTGGGAGGGGGCGGGAGAAGCCTCCCACAGGAAGCTCTGTGATCTGTGAAGGTTTTTGTCAAGTTCAGACGAGGTATCTTGCTTTACCTCGTTTTCCCTCCATAGCACATTCTGGTTTTAATTAATTCACAGAGGAGGATGTTTATTTAACAAAACTCTATTCATCTACTGTGTTTTTTGGTATTACTTTGGATGAAATGAATCAGTCCACCTTGGCCCCGCTGTCTGACTGAACCAAGTTAAGCACCATCACAGGTTAACATGTGACTGCTCAGACATGAAAGAGCCTTGATGATTGAAAGGAGAGGGAAAGGTATATCACCTGATTGTTGACCTGACCTATGGGTTTAATACATCTGGGAAGATGAAAGATTATTAATGAAAAAATGGCAAATAGATGGTGGCATCTTATTATAGCAATTGGAGGGGGAAAAAAATTCAAGTAGTTCTGGGCGATATATGGATATTATATTGATAATGTGGTATGGATATGGTCTGGGATTTAGATACAGGAATATCGTGATTTCTGCTGCCTGCAACATCTTCTTTTAAATTATTAATGTGCCTTTTTCCCCAGTGTGTCCTAAGAGTGTGGGCTGGGAGAAAAACCCTAAGGGGGCAATGGGACCCAGGATGGTCAACCTCAGTGAATGCATGGACCCTAAAAGGTAATTCCCGAGAGTTATGTTAAACCTAGACACATTAAAAATGTTTGCAAATTCAGAAGTGTGTTCAGATTCAAGCCAGATGTCAGAATATAATAAAGCTATTTATTAAACTGTGCTACAAGCTGGACTACGTTCTTCAAAATTTGGGATATGAATTTCAGGTCAAGTACTACAGTGCTGAGCCTGGCTGTGTTAGCTGCCCTTATACCCTGAGCTGAAGCAAATGTCATGGATAATTCGGTCCTCAAAATGAGTCAGCACCCATGATACAAGATAATTATTAGAGCCGGTGAACTTTCGTCATTAATAAATCACGGCACAAAACACACTGAAAATTTCTACAACATTTTCTTTCATCAGAACCACTCTAATATCAAAATCCTGCAGAGTTTTCCATCTGTTCACTTATTGGATTTTAATGACCTTCATGTCATGAACTCAAAATCAATTTTACTTTGGTGTTATCTGGTTGTGGTGGGATTATATTTCTATGTACCTTCTTAGAAAAGATTATTGTTTGCACATAATTTATATAGGCTTATATAGGCTGACTAGGAAGGAAAGATTAGCCCTAACCCAATAATGGCAATATTTGGTACTACACCTGAAAGGATTACACTTTCAAGTTTAAAGTTGGAGAGACTGAGGTACTCTTCTACTAAAAAATCCTGTAAGGTGTGGCAACCATTCATGGCTTATTTCAACAACTATATGTCTCCACAAGATAGATAGAAGACTAGTAGTGTAACCTAGATCATTGCCAATATTCAGTTCACATGAGCAATATTTGTTTTCACAACAATTTCCAGAGATTAATGTTCTAAAGAGCATCATCCATTTGGCTGAAAACATGTCTTTTTCATAAAGGTTGCCAAAGTTATTTCTAATTTTTTTTGTGTGTTTCATCCAGAAAACTTTTAGGTTACATATTTTCAACTTGTGTCACAGTGGTTTAGCAAATGAAAATAATAACAAAAAAAAATCCCGAGGCCATCTGTGGACCCTGATATTTTGCAGTCTTTGTCAGACACCTTTTCATATGGCCACATTATCTGTACAAAAGCGATAATAGCTGCACCAATCTTCCTGGTAAATGGCAGACTCCTGAGTGCATCACAGTATGAATGTATGGGGCTTTTTTTTCCAGTTCCCTTGAATTTGATGACACTAACAAACTCCTCAGTCTAACTTGTTGTTGATGTGCTTTTGTGTGATTTTCGCTGGCTCTCTTTAGGCTTGCAGAGTCATCAGTGGACCTGAACCTGAAGCTAATGAGGTGGAGGCTGGTTCCCTCCCTGGACCTGGACAAGGTGGTCAACACCAAGTGTCTGCTGCTGGGTGCTGGGACACTGGGCTGCAATGTAGCCAGGACTCTCATGGTAAGGATAGATGTCTGGATGGATAGAGCAATAATATCGTAATTATTTCCTTCACCACCAGAGTTTAGCTGGGCTGAAGCCTGTCTGGCTCACAACCTCTGCTTCACTACTTTCAGAGTAATGAAAATATCAATGACCCGTGACTTTAAATGGGATGAGGCTTCTGTTTGAGAGCCCTGCTTTTTTATTCTGTTTTTGTCTTCTGTCCACACTAAGCCAGTGTTTTCTACCTGTGAAAATAGGTAGAAAAGTGTTTAAATTTGAAATCACCTGTCAGATGTTGCTGTGTGCAGGGTTCTTATGGATGCCGGAAATCCTTGAAAATGCTTGAATTTTAATGTGGTATTTTCAAGATTTGAAAAGTGCTTGGATTTTGAAGTCCTTGAAACTGCTTGAAATTGCAAATGCACTTTCATATAAAATGTCTGGGCTGTTACATATTTTGACACTTGAAACTTTGTTATGCTTCCTAATCAGTTTGTCTCCCTTTTATATCATGCTCTCACTAAACACAAATTTGTTTGTTTTTTTTAAAGCACATGACATCTGATTTAATGTGATGAAGAAGTGTTGTAATCGTTTTGAATAGCCATCACCAGCCAAAAGGTGCCAGAAAACTTGGAAATGCACCTTGGAAATGCTTGAAAAGAGCTTTTTGAAAACACTCATGTAGGATTGTCATGTAACTAGAGTGGAGCATGCAGAGCCCATACGCATGTGCCTGCACGTGCCTGATATGGGACTTTTGGAGACTTCAGTGTGAGTGGAAGACTTGTGGAAGATGGTGTGAGAATGGTGTGGATGGAACGCCAAACTGCCATTTTCAATTTTACTTGTGTTCATGTGGACATAAGGAAGTGATTAGGAGACAATCATCAATAAAGCGGTTATTTGTCAGTCAGTTTGTTCTCCTGCTGTCTAACTGCAGCGCTGTATATAATGCTAATTAAATGTAGATTCTTTATTGGCTTATAATTAATGTATTTACCAGTTAAAGGAAATTTAACGTGATGTTTTCCAGGTTAAAACAAAAGTTATGTAAAATGATACATGGCCAAAAAGTTTTAGGAATGTCATGGAATTTTATTTTAAACTTGGAAAATGTTAAATGTGAAGCTCCGAAAACATTTCCTGATTGCGGGAGCCCTGAGTGATAGTTGTAGGTATCCAAAGCAAGACCATGGACAATCACATCAGCTGCTCAGAAAGATGTGTAATGAGTTGCAGAAATTGCACACCATGCCGCAGAACAGTGGAGTGATTTGCTTGTAACTGTGCTTCAAATTGTAATGCTCTCAGACAGCGTTGACAGCAGCTTTGAATTTGATGACTTGAATTGTTTTCCCACAAATTTTATCCATGATTTTCCCATGAATTGTATGTACTATTTCAGGTATTTCGTAATCATAATTTTGGCCATAACTTGCTAACTCTCTGTGTGTTTATTGTCAAAATCTTTGCCCCCGACACTCAAGGTTTATGTTTTGGGTTCAGTTTCATGCCTGTGTCCACGCTTGTTTTTTTTGACTAGTTATCTATTGCCCTAAGATGGATATCACTCTGTCAAACGTTCTTCAGTGTAGGAATGAAAAATGGTCCACTTCTCATGTTATTCCTTTTTGTGATGAGGCCAGAGTTTTTGTTTATGGTTTAGATGACAGAGAGGGCTTTTAATGAAAACAACTAGAATAATAAGATGGAAGTATTTCCATCTGGAAAAGCATATGGATGCCTTTACTCTTTGAGAATTAAAGTGGAATACCATTGCACTTTAGTTTTGAATGATGGGAGGTCAGTCACATAAACTCAGCATCCCTCTCATTGTCAGTGAAGCTGCTCCAGTCTGCACACAGGTCAGCATCACTGGTCAGAAATTGTTTTTTGTTTTTTTTTCCTGGATTAAAACTTCAGAAACTTTTACAAACGGTGATAGAGCTGCCCTAAATAACAGGATTAAAATCTATGCATTTTGTTTTAGGAAACCCTGCCTTTGTCCTCTTTCATCAGTGTCTGTTCTCCTATGTTCTCCAGGGCTGGGGAGTGAGACACATCACCTTTGTAGACAATGCAAAGATCTCCTACTCCAATCCGGTACGGCAGCCACTCTATGAGTTTGAGGATTGTCTGGGAGGCGGCAAGTCCAAAGCCATGGCGGCTGTCGACCGCCTCACCAAAATCTTTCCTGGTGTGGTGAGTAATAAAATAAATCAATAGAGGTCAAGTGAGTGCAATCTAAAATTTGAGCGCTGTCAAAAGATTTTACAGATCATGTTCCCCTTCTTTTTGTTGATTCTCCTCTCCACCAATCATTTTCACTGTGTTTTCTCTAGCTATACCTAATTTCCGTTCAGCCGTTCATCATTAAGGTTGTTTCTCTTCGAGACACAGGTGCTATGCACGTACTTCTGTGAACAGTGGAAGTGATGTGTGTTGTGTGATCACTTCAGTTGTGGGTGCTGAAATCGGGAACTGTGGAAGTGTAGTTTTGTAACACAGTTATAGTGAAAACCATTCACACCAATGTTGGATCAGGATGCCAACAGGGTGGAAACGGTTGCAGAAAGGACAAATTCAGCTGTAGTTTACTGACTTGCTTATAGTTTTTATCAGGTGCAGACACAAAACTAATATAATAATAATAATGATGATGATGATGATGATGATGATGTTGATGATGATAAAAATAAGAAGAAACTTTATTTGTATAGCACCTTTCAAAACATAGTTTCAAAGTGCATCACACTGCAAAGTAGAAGGCATAATATAGTACATAATGTACCAAGGTTCAAGGTTCAAGGCTATCTTTATTGTCCCACTAAGGGAAATGTCAAAACAGTAAATCACAGGGCTAGAGCAAGGAAACAGAAATTAATTCCTGGTGCAAATGTGCAAGAGTGCAACAAGAGAGCTATTTTCCACTAAGCATATCAATAGCAATTGGGGGTCAAGGAAACACAGAGTCTTTTAGTCCTACAAGCAGGTGCCCTGAAACGATGGTTTTAGGGCAAAAGCTCAAACTCCCTCTGGAGTGGATAGTCCTGACAGTCCAATATTGCATTAGCCGTCCTAGGACTTCCTGTTGAAAATGTGCAGAAGCTTGGCCTGACTCCTCCCTGAGATCTTACTGGCCAGTTTAACACGATCTCCATGTCTGTTCTTATTGGACAGATTTAGATTTCCAAACCAAGCAATAATACAAAAGGCTCTGTAAAAGACAGTCATCATCTCAGGGTGGAAATAACATCCTCTGTTGGCTACTCATTGAGGAATTCAAATCATGATGATGTCATCCATTAACCCACAAGTCTGCAATCACACCGCCAGTCTCACCTGCTTGTAAATGAGTCTGCTGCAGTGTGAAAGCGCCTCAAGAATCACTCCTCTGATTTTGGCTTTCCAAAAAAAAAAATCATGACACAGTTCCTCTATATCATTCAAGAGGTTGGTAGAACAAAGATCATGGTTAGACGCATTTGTGCTATTCTTTTACCTTTGGGTAGCAGCTGTGCACCTGTGAAATTGTATCTCTATTGACTTTAAGATTTCATTATCTGAGTTTTGTTTATTTTAGGCTTATAATTATATTCCTGTTTGATTGGTTATGTCTCAGATATGATGGCCAAACCATGCAGAAAATGAACAGTCCTCTTTCTTACATATTAATGCTGGTGGGCTCATTATTTTGTTAATTAAAGAGCCGCATCTCATGGGGGAAATATTTCAGTCGACTACTAAGCAAGCAAACAGCCATAGCAGGCTTGTGTTGTGGCGTGTAAGAATGCACCCACCGCTCCTCCAAACCGCTTGCACATTTTTTCAGTAAACACATATTTTGAAATGCATATTTGGTGTGAGTCATTGTGTGTTCATGTGTATGTGCTCTGGGAGATGATGCAGATGGTTCACAGCAGAATGATTCACCCGACTTTTGCCCACAATATCACTCAATCCTCAGATTTATGGAATTAAAGAAAAATGGACAGTCTAACCTATTTCTTAGGCATTAATATTTCCTTTAGCAGTTCAGCATTCAGCATTCAGAGCTCTGTAGCTGTTTTGTATCTTCTGATGCATCACCTTGAAGTCCAGTGAACTTAACAGCACACTCTTCTGTAGCTTTTGTTGGAGATTAGTGTCGCAGGAAAAGTAGAGCCCAGCCTGTGTAAGAGAATGTTTGCACCCACTGGGCTTCTAGGCAACTTGTGAGTTTTGACAAAACTGACTAAAACTGACTAAGAGCAGGCAGCGCAGAACTTTCCTGTCCCCGGCAAGCCTGTGTCCTCAAGCTTGTTATATCACACAGTTTGACTCAGTATCTGACCGGGGCAGCTCTGATGTAAGTCGCCTTGAGCTCAGTGAGTTTGAAGCATCAATTTGAAGCACTGACCTCACTAGACTTTCAGTCAGGCCTTGGAAATAGGCTGGACAAGACGGCGCGAGCCAGGATTTTAGGGTCACAAATGAAACAATCAGTGCTCCCACTTTTCTTTATGTGTGTGGGTGTATCAGTACAAAGAAATCCGCCGTCATACACAGACAAAACAACAACATGAAATGCTTTTGGGAATTTTGCCAGACCTGCAGGTTAAATGTGTTTGTTATCAAACACTCTCTCTTCTCTTTCAACACTCCCTCTCTTTTTCTCCCTCTCTCTCTCTTTCTCTCCATCAGTTGGCACAGCGCACTGATGAAGGGGTGATGTTTAGGGGTGTGTGTGCTATTAACTACTGCATTCATTCTATTACATAGTCACATTTACATTTCTTGCATGTAAAGTTGCAATGTTGCCAAAGTATAGAGAGTGTTAAAAAGTAAGATTCAAAAAAGAAACATAACATTTACAAAATTGATGGATTAGATAAAGATAACCGTACGTATAAGGCAATGTCAAGATAGTTGTTTGTCACATTCAGTGACGCTGTTTTAATTATGCGTCCCTCAGTTTGTGACATTCACTTATTGTGCAGCTTAGTGTGCTGCATGTCCCTCTCCTCGGAGAAGCTGTAACTTTTCACTGTCATCAAGCTTTGTGAATTAGGAAACTAATCAAAATTCTTAAAGTATTCTCTGATTCTCTCTCTTTGTGTCTCTTTCTTTCTTTCTTACAATTTTTAAATTTGAAAGTGCTTTATTGGCTTGATAGTTTATGTCTTTTATTGTCAAAACATATTACGACAGCATTACAATCACAAAAGCAAATCTCTAGCAATAACCTAAATTGGAATTCTGTCAGAATCACTTTCTCCTCAAAGAAAAGGAAAGGGGAAAAAGACATACATTTCTCTTTCTTCTTTCTTTCTCTCGCTCTTTCCTGGAAATAATAGAAAGAGAAAAACACCCAGCACGACCCTCAATGGCCTTGTGTTGTCATGGTGGGTGGTGTCCGTGTCAACGCCGGCCTGCTTGTCCCCCTACATATGCTGCATCCATGCCTGTCTGTGTGTTTATATGTCCTTTTGTGTCTGCTCGCCTGTATTCTTCTGGGCATACGGACACAGAGGCATTCGGTGCTATTCTGAAAGAATGAGAAGAAATGTGAACCCAACAGGCTGATTTTGAAAGGCACCACAGAAATGCATGAGGTTCCCTGGTTCACATGAGGACACAATGTTGAAAATTTCACTTGCAAATTTGTTGTTTTCTCTATTGACAAAGACCGTCAAGTGACATTTATAGCTTGCAATGTTGGCACCAACTTTTTTTCACATTTAAATTGTGTCAACAGTGCGGTCAGAGCGGGTTGATGATATCAACAGTGGCATTTTTAGGTTGTCATGAAATTCTATTTACAGTAGCTTGGCAGATGAGGATTTTTCCATGCTCGAAATAGCGTTTCATATCATAGCTGCAGGTTGTGGATATGCACTGTGGAAATTGAAGGAAGATGAGCATTTTTACAGTCTGAAATCAGCCCTTGCATGCTTTGCAACACTCAATCTTAGTGTAAAATATAAATGTAAGACTTGCATTTTAACAGCTCCCACTCCTCAAATGTGAGTACATGCAGAAGTTCAGCTGATTCAGTAACAGTTGCATATGCTGTTGTTAACATCTCACACCTTGTCTCTGCCCTTTTCTGCTGTACTCCTTTGTCGAAAATTAATCTTGACATTTCCCTTCGCTTCACTATTCAGTCTTCAAACCCAGCAGTTGTTTTCAGTCATGCCATTTTAGCAGGGAAGAATCAGAAAAAAATGAGCTATTCAGCCATCAGAGGTCCTACTTTAACCACTTTGGTGTAGCCTACTACCAAAAAAAAAAAAAAAAAAGCCAAAGCAGAATTAAGTGATTTATGGACTTTCTTGCTTCACTCTTGACTTATACAGGAGAGCTAAATCCAGCTTGTGGTTGGGCCAGAAGTGATCATGATGTGTTTACACACTCCACTGAGGAACCTTTAGGCAACCACATCTGCTCTCTTGCCACTGATTTGTCAATTCAAAGTGTGCCAGGTGGACATAGCCGGCCCATGTGTTGCAACTTCCTCAGCTTCTGGCAGTAAAGATTTTCATAAAACAGCTGGTCAGATCTGAAAAGTTTAGAGATGCTGGAAAATGAAGTTGTCATTTCCAGGTCTTTTCAGGTTCTGTGCTTGATGGGGAACCTGAAAAGACCATACACCCACAGGCAGGTTCTGTGAAAATGACCTACTGCAAAAAAAAAGGCTGGGAAAGTATAGGAAACTGTAATACATGTGTCGTAATTGAAGGTCAATTGTCATTTCATGTTAAAATATTTGGTGTTATTGTGTGAAGAAGTGTCTAGATATAAGGCCTGATTCAGACTGCGTTATGTTATACGGTTTGGGTCTTTTATAGATTGAGATCCAACAAAGTAGAATAAAACCTGCACACTGTATTGCTCCATACACACCTTTATTATGTAACAACAAGTTGAAACTGGTGATCGTCCAGTGCAAACTGAAATGTTGTTTGTCACACAATAAAAGTGTGTATGGAGCAATACAGTGTGCGGGCTTTTTCTTCTTTGTTGTATGCTTCTTGGCCCTGCACCTTATAAACTATGGGTGTGTATGTCTGTTGCTATTTATAGATTGAGATCCACACACTGGAGCTGTTCAGAGATGTGTGTGCATGTGCATGTGTGTAAAGGTTTAGTTAATCTTACCGGTTATTGCCTAATTTGTGTTTTGGCCTCTTTTGGAATCAGTTCGCTCGTATGATTTCATGAAATTAAAATCAGAATCGACTCTGTCGGGCCACCATATATTCTGTGAGGCTGCAATGTCTCTGAACATTACCTGACCTCAGAACGGAGGCTACTTTGATCATATATGGTAAATAGTGAGCGACGTTTCAATTGCTTGGATGTGGAGAGTTTCCATATTGATTTATATACCATACAATTATTCAGAGGCCAATCAGAAACATTGCACATTGTAATTAATTTCCCTGACGTTAATTCCTATGTTATTTGATGCCTTTGCTATCAGGCTGCACATTCCTGGGTTTGCTCAGTACAAATGGACTGGAGTCCAAGACAAAAACTGTGAATTGTAATGTGAAGGTGAACCTTAATTTACATATTCATCACCTCAAGCGTGCATCTTGCAGGTAGCTGTGTATGCCTACATGGGCCCCTAGGGTTGAAATCAGTGCAGAGGAGCACAAAACCGACTTAATGCCACAGCAGGGTACTTTTCTAACCAGTAGAGTGTGGTGGCCTTGATGACAGTTGTATTGCCGAGGCATAACATACTGAATTACTGACCAAATCTTCAAATCCAGGTGAGATTTTAAGGTCTGGACAGGGTTTGGATCCCATGCAGAAAAAAGAAAAACATTGGTTATACAACCATGCTTAGCCTCAATGCAGATGAACTGGTATTTTCACAGCAAAGTAAACATAATCTGTCTCACACTTATTTCTTGTCTCCTCTACACCTGATACGCCTAATTTGAAACCTCGCTTTCCTCCTGCTATGGTCAGTTTGGTCAGGATGTCTTAGGCCATCTGCCTCGCTATTGATCTGGATCTGTAATCACCAAGTTTTTCAACCTGCCGGCTCGATAATAAGCCTTTCCATTTAGGCCACATCTCTACCTCTCTTATCTCTGCATATGTCAGGCATGGTGATCAAAGCGAAGGTCCTGAGCAGCTATTTTACGAGTGGCATGCAAAAATGACAATTCCATGTTTCACTGCACTTTATACAAGGTATTTCACTGCATGTTACGTGAAGATTTAATGAAACAGAACAGGCAGGAAACTGTAAAATGTTCCAAAAAATGCTGTCACTGGTGCTATAAGGCATGATCACTTCAGAGCAAGAGGATGGATCCAAAATAGGCTTGGAAAGACAGCTACTAAGTTGCAAGGCATTTCAAGCTTGGCGTTCTTCCTCAGGCGGCCTGTGAAGATCTAAACCAGTGGTTATTAGTACTGGTCCTCAGGAGTCAGAGGTCTGCCAGTTTTTCTAATCAGGGACAGATTACATCTGGGATGGCAGGTGAATGCAATTAACTGCAATTAGTTTGATGGCAGGGTAAAATATGAGCAGTACTCTTGGTCCTGCAGTCCACTACAGTGGACAATAAATGAAATTAAATGATTCAGTGCTAACTGTATACCATTTGTTTATGAATGCTAATTGTGGAAACTAAAGTTGTGATATTCATTCATACATTTTTACTGAGACGTTACCTGAGGTCAGATTGTTTCTAGAAAGTCTGGACAGCAAAAAACAGTAACAGTGTGAACAGTTTGTCTTAAAGATCTGATTTGAGAAACAAAACTGATTGGCCTGCAGTCTGAACAAGGCCTGACCATGCCTTCTCTCTTTATTTTTTTTGCATCTTCATGTCTGGACACCCCTCAATAGTGCCATGAATGCACATAATTGTATGATGTATGATAATCTGATCAAGGAACAAATATTATTTATGTTATCAATACAAGGAAATAAACACATATCAACACAACATATTGGGGTATAATACCATAGGATATTTTGCTAAACCTGCTACCAACATGTGTATCTCTCTCTCTCCCCCTCCTCTCTTTTCCTCGCTCTTGTAGAATGCAGAGGGCTACAATATGAGCATCCCCATGCCGGGCCACCCAGTGAATTTCTCTCAGGCCACTCTGTCTCAGGCCCAGAGGGATGTGGAGCAGCTGGAGAGGCTCATTGCTGAACATGATGTCGTCTTCTTGCTGATGGATACCAGGGAGAGCCGCTGGCTGCCCACAGTCATAGCAGCCAGCAAGAGGAAGGTAGGTTAGAACAGTATACATGCTTGTGCATTTTTTTTTTTGTCCTCCCTGGCACATTTTATGCTGCATCTGTTTGCCAAAGCAGAATTCATGAACAAGGGAATGTGAGGACAGAGGATGGATAAAGATCCTAGAAGTTTACTTATCATCTTTTAATGCAATGGATGTCGTGTAATGCAAGCCTAAGATCCATAAATCACATCCAAGCAGTGATACAGCCTTACAGTGCAGAACTAGTTGAAACAGTTTGGAAAAAAGAAGAGCACAACAACCAGCTTCACAAGGTCACTGGTATAGGCTTTTTGGTTCTTATCCCATCCAGTATGTATAAGGGTGAATAATGACTGATAGTTTAGCTGGGACCTGAAGTCAGCAGCTTTAATAATGTGTTTAGGTGTATTTCTAGTCATTTGTTTTTCTGTGTAATGTGACACTGTAGCACTCTAATGATGCAAGACAAATTTCTGAGCAGTTCAGACAATAAAGTTGTGTTGCATTGTATTGTATCGTACCTGATACACAGGCCTGCACAGTACCCAAGATAAACAAAGTCGACACTATAGCATGAATGAATGTTCAAGTGAGTTAAAAATTGTGACAGCTGTGACATCATTTTAACCATATTTCCAAATGAATGCCCTATCAAGATTTGTGCTTTTCATATAAGCCATACACTGGCACAGTATATCACCAACAATAGTCACTTGGATAAATCAGTTTTCAAGTTGCCTGCCCAGAAATTACGTCCAGCACTGAGATTAAGTCCTTTTGTTTGCGTTTTAAAGAACTTTGTGACAAACCTGTTTGATTTGCTACATTGTAATCACACAATATACACAAACAGGACTTTAATTTGACTGCGGTAGTCTGTAAATCTAGACTGAAGCCTTCAGCAGATCTGACTGCTACATCAATACAACAGACTCATGGTTGTTGCAGTGCAGTGTTGTTGTTGTTGTTTTTTTTTCTGAGCTTGTGATATTGAAGTTGTTTGACTCACTGTTCCTGGAAATTGAAGTTCTTGATAGATAATATTGGCCAAATTCTCTGTTTACTGGTTGGAATTGTATTTGTTGCCAGGCGACGTTAGCTTATTGAACAGTCTGTCAGGAACTTTTAAAGCCTCCAGTGGTATCGGTGACAGCAGTCAAAGTTTGCTGTATGCGGTGGAGTGTTTTTTGGGACTGCAGATTATGTTTTCTTCATGGCTAGCTTTGCTGAGGGGAAATTTGTCCAATTACTGCAGTGAAACTGTTTTTTAAGTTCCCAGCAAAATGACACAGCAATTTATTTGATTGCTTCCCTGAAATTCTAAACGCTTTCAACATTTTAAAGAGCCTTCTAATGTCATGAGACATTAATTTTGCAAATGGCCTAATGTGTTGTACTTTTACTGATTGCCAGACAAGCCATTTTGTTGTTAACTTAATTTGCTCAAATGTCCCCTGTTTGTTTAGAGAGAGTTTGAAAATGTTATCTGTCAAGTTAATGCTATTTAAGATTTGCTTTTAATCACGCCTCTGCAAAGTGCACCTTTTGTCATCATTATTTCCCAGAGAATGCGTTCCTCTTTTTAACTCTATGCTTTGGCTCAGGTGAAGTTGTGCTTTAGCAGCTCTTGGCTCTTTGTTTATTCCCCCTTTCTCTTTGCCTGTCACTCTCTCCAGCTCGTGGTGAACGCTGCTCTTGGCTTTGACACCTTTGTAGTGATGAGACACGGACTGAAGAAACCCCCAGCCAATCACAATGTCTCTGAAGCAGCAGACTCTTCACCTTCGTGTTCCTCTACTTCCTCTTCCTCCTCCACTCCTGCCGGCCCAGTGCCCTCTGTCCCAGGATCCTCTCTGTTCTCCAACATCCCGGGACACAAGCTGGGCTGCTACTTCTGCAACGATGTGGTGGCACCTGGCGATGTAAGGAAAACACACACACACACACACACATATACTCATTCATTTTAGAATATGATGCATTCACAAATAACAAATGTGCCTTCAAAATAATTGAAACATTTCAGAGTAAACAAAAAGCAAGCAAAGAGACTTGGAGGCATTTTTAAGGAACGGTTGCTCTCAAATTTAGTCTGGCAGAATGCATTTGTGATTATGTACATTACACTTACAATGCTACTATTATGCTACTAAGTGATAGCTTTTTGAAACCTTAAACTCTCTCTCTCTCTCTCACACACACACACACACCTCACATTGTGTGTCTGGGTCTCACTCTCTCTGTTTCTGTCTTTTCCATCCTTTTCTCCTCCTCTGACCTCTCAATATGAGTAGTCTGTGACAGCCACTCATCCGCAGTTGAAAGCCAGATTGAGCCCTATTGAGTCCTCTTCTTTAAATGCCATGTGGCTCACAGAGTATTGTTAATGTTGGCTGTAAAGTTCAAAATAGAGATCTGCCCCTCATCCTGTTGTCACTGACTTTAGGTCAGTGACTTGGATAAATGTTATGTATGGATGTGACTTTGGCATCAAAATGCTAAATAAAATTGAGAGTCATCCAATGAACATATACAGATATATGTTTCCCTGTTAACAGTGTCTGTTGATGTAAGCTCTGGTATTGCTGCTTTTGTTGTAGACAAGTTGAAGATACGCCATGAGTGTACAATAGATTGTCAGACACAGTGCCAGGTGTCTAGCTGCGTTAGCTGTGTCTGCAGTGTACGAGCTGTGAGAACATGACACATCACTGGTCGGCTGTTAGAATTGCAAGGAAATGAAACAGGCTGGGAATCTGAAATGACTCCAGACATACTGTATATATGTGTGTATATGTATGTGTATATATGGGTTTCCCCCTTTATTGAAGGCAAAGACTTTTTTGTGGAAAATTTAAACCTCAAGATTTTGTAATTTTGAAGGGGCGGGTGCTCTTGGTAAGAAACACCATTAGACCATTACTGTGAAGTCCCCTGTCTAACAGTGTTGTATAACTGCCAGTGAGTGTCTGATAATCTTTTAGCAAGAAACAGGACCCCGAACTGCTCACTCATCATCAGTCACTTGGGAATGGCTAGACTAGCTAGATTAGCTAAATGGCCAAATTGTAAAAAGATACCTCTCACCTTCACCAGATGATTGGTCATTTCTCTGCCTGAGGCTCTTCTTTCCTTTTTCCAGAAGAAACTGCCTTGTGTTGTGACTTTTTATGTGAGTCCTGCTTTTATGCTCTCAGTGTTTTGCTATTTTCCCTTGCTGTTTTTTGTTGTGACTAGTCGACCAGGGATCGGACTCTGGACCAGCAGTGTACAGTCAGCAGACCGGGCCTGGCCATGATCGCTGGAGCCCTGGCTGTCGAGATGATGGTATCCATTCTGCAGCACAGTGAGGGGTAAGCAGAGCAGACTTCTCTTTATGTAGGCTGGTGGTATTTTTGACTCTCAGAAGTGTTTTCCATGCAGCAGATCCCAGGTTATAATCACAAGTCAGCCACTTAAGTTCCATCTCTTGTCTGTTTGATACTATGCATGAATTTTCCAAACATTGAGGGGATTTCAGATTCAAAACAAGAATACATCTCCATTTTGGAAAACCTTTACCACCTGAAATTTGTGCAGTTATGTGATATGTGCAGATATGTGAGAATAAAAGATGGAAATAAAAACTATTATGAAAGCCGAGGTCATTACATGACTCATATGTCTGATCTGTGGTGTGCAATGTGCTGTACTGGTATTTTGTTGGAGTAGGCGTTAATTATTGTAGATAGGTTGATATCTCTTTTTGAAAGAGAGCTCTTCAATTGCCTTTGGCTGAGAGCCACACTGCACCGCATGTAGTTACCATGCTCAGTTTTGTTGTGGCGCAGCTCCCAGAATTTATTCTAAAAACATTTCTGTCAGCAGCAGAGGCTCTATTAGCATTCATAGTCCTTCTCTCCTTTGTGCATCAAAGGCCTTAACACTGTGATTCAGTCAGCTCTCAAGTGCAGTTCACTCGGCAGTTTGTGGCCGCTCTGTATTTTTGACTCTCAGAAGTGTTTCTTTTCAGGTGGAGGAGCCTGATGGGGATGCTTTCATGTCTGTGAAGTGTGTGTTTGTGTGTGTGGGTGTGTGTGTACATGTCTCTGTGGAGCTGTGTGTGTGTGTTAGGGAAAGGCAAACTAAAGTGGTCGCTTACTGGGCCTGATAAGGCAGCCATTTTGTGTGAGTGTTTAGAGATGTATTAAGCCGTTATGGAGCTGCGCTGCCTTACCCGGATAAAAAGCTTAGGAAGTAGAGCCGGGGAGGAGAGTCAGCACACACACAACATTCTCAACTTTCTCCTTTCTTCCTCTCTCTGTCCTTCCATCCTTGCATACCCCCCTCTTGTTTCACTAATACCTTCACGTCTTGCCTCAGTCTTGTCTTTCACCTCATTTTCCTCCTCGTTTCTCTATCTGTATCCTCCATCCCTTCACCTCTCTTCCCTGACATCCCCCCCTTTTAAGGCCCTTACTCCAGCTTTCTTGCAGAATCTTATTTAGGAAAACTTTATCCTATTTAAAATTGTGGCTTGGGGATTAATGTTGGCAGCAATTTGACAGACTTTTTGTATTACTCAGTGCAAGATTTAATGTTTTCGTCCTTGTTCGGATATTCTGTACAGAGAGCAATCCCCTAACTGTTACCAAGCCGATCTCTTAAAACAGACATGTTAACAAGGCGATGACATTCACAAAATCAGATGCTTTCTCTTGGAAAATACCACGTCTTCATGTTTAAGCAAGCGACACATCTTAGTCCCAAGTATCATTTATATCGCCAGATTCAATGTTTTGTGACAGGAAAACATATCATTCTCATATATTGGGCATATCTTCATGAGTCAGTGGCACATGGCGTGGGTGCACAGTGCTTGGAAACGGATGTTTGGTAATTTCGTGGCCAGTGCGAGCACCTGAGGCTCAGTTGGAAACAGAGCAGGATTAAGAGGAATACATTATCAGTAAGGGCTGGCGGCATCACGACCAATCAAATCACCTGTTTTCCTTTATTTTTAGAGCAGGACCCTGGCAGTTTTGTGAGTCCAGGGCAGATCTGCCACTAAAGCTTTTCTCAAGAGTAAACTGATGTCCTTGTTTGGGATGTGGGGAATCACCACAAGCAAATGTACAGCATCTTAAACTGAGTTAAGAGTGGGAGGAGATGGTACATTTGGTTACCGTGTCGCTCTGGTTCTACGAGGATTGTCGCCCGTGCATTGATATTAGGCAAAGAGCCACAAAAAATATTTTGAAAACCGGACACTTCTCTCTTGTAGTTAAAAAAGTTATATATTGGATTATGTGGGAATCACCAACATGTTTCAGCCTCTGACTTCATCAGGGTGGGAATCTAAACCATCAAGGCATCACAAAGTAGAGGTTCACCGACACCTGTTTGCAATCCACATTTAGCAGCTATCCAATGAGGAGCCACAGAGCGTATTCCAGACAGGTGAATCGGCTCAACAGTGTATCACATTAATCCCATATTCACACTAAAACACTACAACAGTTAAGAATGTTTCAAATTAACTACATTTCCACATTAAGCCATTACAATAGAATCAAGGTAAACATCTTAACAAATCGTGAAAAAAGTAAGAAAGTCCAAAAAAAACAGCTTAATAGATCATGAACAACAATCAAATACAAGTATCAAATTTCGTTTTAGATCCATTATTTACATATTCCAGTATATTTTAAGAGAATCAAGAACATCATCATCATCAAATGCGTTATTTACATAATCCAGTACATTTTAAGGACACAATCTCTTACACATTTTCTATTAGGCAAAGAGCCAAACTGAAGTTGAATTGCAGGGAGGGTTTGGTTACGGCAGCAGGGCTGTCCGCCACCCGGTCCTTAACATGTGTCAGGAATTCAGCCGCCTCCGCAGTCCCCACTCCCCGCTGATGTGCGTCATGGCACATGCTGACACTTCTCTGTCGGGTCGTAATCATTCACCACACTGCCACGTGTACGTAATTAGATTAAAAGGAAGTAATTGCATCTTAGTTTTTCCTGCGTGAGAGATTTATGTTGAAAATCAACTTTGCCAACATATTATTCACAAAAACGGTCAGTATGTTTTTGAAAAGGGATCTTTTCTTGGGTATCTCTTGGTAAAGCCACGAAAATAGCACAAAACATGAATCTGCTCTGTGCTGTGCACTGCTGGCGTGGTCCTAGCAGGTGGGCGGCACCAGTAAAAATTGAGCAGGCAGTTAAAAAAAAAAAGAAAACTACATGCTCATGACGAAAATGCCACTTGGCTGGCACAAAGCCCCAGTGAGTGTGGCAGAGCAGGCAGTTTTAAGGTCTGAGGAGGGTAACAACAAGAGAAGACACGACAGTGGGAGTTCACTGACTGATGACTAAATTATCTCTCTCTCTCTCTCTCTCTCTCTCTCTTTCTCTCCCTCAACCTAGGGGTTACGCAGTGGCCAGCAGCAGTGATGACAGAATGAATGAACCTCCCACCTCCCTCGGCCTAGTGCCACATCAGGTCAGACACACGCACATGCACACATACAGTCAACCCTCCTTTTTTTCCCAGGATTCTCCTGTGTCCCTGATTCTCCCCCGTCCTCTTGTTTAAATATTTTCCTGTAAATCTCTCCATAACCTCCATAACCTCCGTAACCTTTCTTAAAAAAAAAAAAAAGAAGAAGAAGAGATGTTTTAGTCTTTCTGTCGTCTTACTTAATTGTTTCTACAGTTTGGCTGTGCACTGGATCCCTATTTAATTACTGGATCCTTATTTAATTACTGATCACTGATCAAGACACATACACACACACACACACACACACATACATAACATGCAATACACCAATGGGTTTGCTATAGAAATAATAGAGTTCTCATAGGGTGGGTGAAGAATGTGTGTGGTATGTATGTGCATTCTGTGTGCACCTTTCTGTCCCTTTCTGTGGTCATATATGTGTGTGTGTGTGTGTGCGCGCGTGTGCGTGTGCGCGCGCGCGCGCCCTTGTGCGGTGCTTTTACAGGCATATCTTTGTTTCTTTCTTTGAATGATACACTCCACAGGGCTCTTAGTGTAGTGACTAGAGTAGGTGTACACTGTATCCACACTTCTGCTGGGGTTTTGTGAATTTTTACCACACCTCCCTTTGAAACTATTCACAAAATCAGTGCTACATTGAAAAGACAAATAAAGCAATTTATTATTTATTTAGCAATTTATTTGTCTAATAACATGTGGCGGTGACTGCTGCTTGGACTTTGTTTTGGCTGCTTACTGAACAATGTCCATCAAGAGCTAAATCAGCTCCCGCTGAGTTTTTCCAAGTAGAATAATGTTTCGTTTTTTTTTCCTCTTCTCAGTCCTTTGCCAGGTCAATAGGTCTGATGTCTGACAAAGTACACAAGCATTTCCAGTATAATAGCAGAAATCAGTTCAAAAGTTAAGTGGTCATTTATGGTGGTAATACGATTACCTGTGGTCATCAAAATAAAAGCACTAGCCTTATAGAAGACTGAATATGTGAAATGGTCCTCAAACAGGCGCAATGCCAAATGGTGGGAGACGGGACAGGTTGCAGCTATACAAGCTGTGCCTTTTTGCTGACTCACTGTTCTCAGATACTTATACATTTCACTGTCACCATTTGCATCATCATCATCATCATCATCATCATCATCATCAGTATCCATCTCTCTGAGAATATGGGCCTCAGCTGTTTGCTTGCCACTCCTACTGCTGATTGCATTTCCACTAAATAATCCAGAGAAAAATGGGATGTAAATGTGGTGTGTGTGTATGTGTGTCTGTCTCTGTCTTTATGTCTGTCTGTATGAAGGCTATGGATTTGTGTGTATCAGAGACATATTAAGGGGATGGAATTGGATAAAGAGTGACAGACAGAGAGAAAAAAAAACATTTGAATAATATGTATTAGAGTATGAATGTGTGTGTGAGTGCATGCAGTGTATATATTATGCCAGGAATGCTAATTTTTGCAGTAATCTATAATCTGTTCTGAAAAAAAAGCTACTGTAATCAAGCAGTCTGAAGCTGCTGGCTTTCTTTCTGTGGGGCCACAGTGACAACCTGTGGTGACATACAGAAACTACATGTCTTTATTTTGTTATCATTTGTAGGATTATTGTTTTTTGTCTGGGTAAATGAAATATGTTGATGGTTAACATTGACTATAACCTCAGAACATAGAGCTAAGGTTTATTGCCATACAGAGGGTTGAACAATTTTTTTTCACACAGATTTGAACTCCTTTACCTGCTTTCTGCTCTCTGCCCAAGCTGTGCAGTTTTGTAGTGATGTATTCAAGTTTAAATCACCCTCACTCACTCGTCATTTCTTCATTTGTTGATTCACTGCCTGACTCGTGTTTACTCTGCTTGTGTTTCTGTTCATTTCCAGAATGTGTTCATCCTGCACCTCCTGCCTCTTGTTGCACTTTCCCTCTGATGCTCTTCCTCTTCATATTGACTTGTATAACACTGTCATTTAAGATACAGCACACAGATAAGAAGATATAACACAAAAGAAGAAAGGAATAAAGAAAAATGAAACAAAGTGAAATAAACTTTAGACTGAACATCCGAAACAAATGAACATGCTCTGTAAGAGACTCATAAATAAGGTAAACTGGTACTGGTCTTACTTAAAGCTGGACTCTTTAGATGTTACAATACAAACAAGGACTAGAACAAAGCTACAGATTGTTTTACACTATGAAAAAAAATTGTTGTGTGTTTTTTTTTTTTTAAGTTCTGCAAAAGTGTTCCTGCTGCTGTCAGGGTTTGTTTTTTTTTAATGAAAACTTATAGCTTACTAATGCAGTGTGATGTTGTTTGCATGTTTATATGGCCAAGGTTATTATACTTAACTTAAACTGAACTAGATTCAAGATTCAAGATTTTTTTTTTATTTGTGACATGCATCAATGTACAAGTACAGCAGCAGTGAATTGCGATAACTAAAAACTAAAACTAGGTGTGAAAAAATATTTTAGTCAGCTGAAATAGAAATAAAAACTAGACGAAATTAGACTTTATGAAAAAATGAAAACTAACCGAAACAATATTGTGTGTTTACAAAACTACCTACAATAAAATAAAAATATACAGAGAATGTCTTTAGTTTTAGTCTTTGTCAATTTGGTCAAATCTGTCAGCTCATCCAGCATAAGGAGGCGTGGTGCTGATGTTTATGTTTAGTCATGTCGACGTCCCAGTCGACATGACTGGGAGTCAACTGCCTTCACAAAGAGTTGGGTTTATACTGGAATACCTATTCTGATAAACACTTTCAACATTACAGTAAAAAATCAAACTAAAGCTAATACTGAAACTAATAAAAACTAAACTAAAAGGAAATTTTTTAAACAACTAAACTGAAATGAGCAAATTCACTCTGGAAACTAACTGAAACTAAACAGCATTGGAAACAAAAAGGAAAAGCGGAATAAAAATGAAAACGAATGAAAAATACCAAACTATAATAACTCAGGTGGTAGCAGATGAATTTCCCTCATGAGAATTAATGAAGCTAATCAGTAAATCAATCAGTCAACTGAACTGTGCCATATAATACCATACTCACTATCTACCTCCCTCTCTGAGATGAAAATGTTATTTAACCTTAGCCAGAGGCTATCATTTAGCCTGGCATTGTGCAAAATTGAGCTCATGAAAGAATATGAATGTGGGTTACTGCAGATGTCATAGAGCTGGCACCCAAATACACAAAGAGTAAAGGAAAAATGCTGCTTGCACTCAGATGGAGGCCAATAGTAAGGCAGGTGCAAGCTTTTCTTTTTTTTTTAGTTTACCCAAATAGCACAGCCAAAGGCTTAAATCCTGAAGCTTCACCCCCACTCACTTGGGTGTGCATTATACGGTAATTGGTTGCAAATGTAAGTTTGTTGGTTTCACCACCAGATAATTGTAGTCAGGAAGTCATTTGAGGTTTTGCGTCATCAGAAAAAAATGATGGGAAGCTTTTACTGAAAAACAGGAGGATGTGGGAATGAGAGGAAGAGGGAAGTGATGAAAGAGAGACACTTGTGATGAGTGGTGTTTTTCCATGTGCTGCTGGGGGGTGGCGGTGGTGGTGGGTGTGTAAATAATAACGAAAGTAATTAGTCATACATTGGAGAGGAGGCTTTCAGCATGAAATGTTTGCCTGAAAATGCTGTTTGTCTCCCCAGCAGCAGAGGGAGCTCTCAGCATACTTAAAAAACAAAAGGCAACAGGAAGTCAAAATCCTTTCACATTTTCAACTCCTACGTTCATTGAGCAACCCTTCTGACTAAGTCAAGGGCAAAATGCCTGAACAGTTTTCTACTTCACTACTGTTTCACAAAACTGTTGCTCATGGAGAACAAACACATCATCATCAGCATTGCCTGTGGTGCAAACAGCAGCTGTTTGCGACACAGTAAACCCAAACTTTAACTCTTCTTCTCCTTAATTTACATGCGTTTGAACTGTCTCTCATGGAAGAGATTTGTAGTCACATAATTTAGAATAAATTGTCTGTTATGCATGCAAATTATGTTTGACTATGCTGTCTTTTGTCAGTGTTGATGTGCTTTTCTGTTCCCTTCCCCACAGATCCGAGGCTTTCTGTCCAGGTTTGACAATGTCCTGCCTGCCAGTCTGGCCTTTGACAAATGCACCGCCTGCTCACCCATCGTAAGTTGCAAAAACAGTGTGGTACAGAATAAACAAAACTTATTTGTGTTCCGGTGCAAAGGCAAACGCTTTACTCGAAAAAGAAAGGAAAAATGGATGCAGACAGATGTGCAGAACTATGAGAATGATTTGCTGTATAATGTTGTTTTTGAAACATAAAATGCAGCCTTAGCAGTAACAGGGGGATTCCCAGCGCTCCCATTTCCACATTGTTGTTAACTTCTTGGAGCTGTGTTGAAATGTTGCTCCTTGAGGAATAGTGAAGACGCACACACGCACACAGAGAGGAGCTGGTGAAACCATATGGTAGTAATCAGGCAGCAGTTGCTCATTGATGTCACTGACTGTCGTATGAGAGGCATTAGCTCCCACCACTGCAGTGTGTGTGTGTGTGTGTACGTGCGCGCAAATGGGGTGTTGAAGGGTTCACATCTCCAAAATCAGCCAACTGGGGTGGGCGAAACTCCGCTGGTGTCTTTTTCCCGCTTTGTCATTGGTCCAGACCCAGCGGGCCAATCACTGCTCCAGTTGGCCTTGTGGTTAACAGGGTCCAGTGATCTGATTGGCTGGTGTAGAGCAGTGTACGGCTTGGGGGGAGGTGGGGATGAACACCAAGTTAAAGAGGGAGTGAGAAGGAATAAAAAAAAGAAAAAAAAAAAGAGGAGAGGAAATACAGAGCTGAAGAAAGGGTTCTGTGATGAGTGGAGGGCTGGTTCGCTCTCTCTGTTTCCCTCCTGATCTCAATGCTGTCTTTGTGTCTATAAAGGGGTCATAAAGCTGCGGATCTATCACTTTCATGTGAAGAGAGACGGAGGGAGAGAGGGAGAGGGGCCGGAGTGGGCCAGCTTGTAATCTAAAAGTTTCAGATTTTCTCTAAATAAGTTGCTTTGGAAACATGTTCATACATTTTTATTTTACACATTCCTCCCCATCTTTACGAGTTACGTTTCTGCCCGTTTGATGGATTAAATTATTCGAGGGGTTCATTCAGTTTGATAGTGATTTGGTAAAGAGTACGCAGTCACAAACAACGTGTATTACCACATGTCGAACATCACTGCTGCTACGCACAGTCCTTTATGCAAGCAAAGTCGGAGGTGATGTAGTATTGCTGGTCATTATGTCTCTGTTTTGATTCAGCAACCCCCTCCCACACACTCTCTCTCTCTCTCTGTCTCTCTCCCTCTCTGTCTCTCTCCCTCTCTCTCTCTCTCTCTCTGTCCCCTCTCTCTCTGCCTTTGCATATCTGTCTTTCCATGTTTCTTTTTCTTTTTTCACCCTAACCCTCCTCCTGTTTCCCTTCTCCCCCTTTCCTCTCTGTCCCCTTGTTTCCTCCCTCCTATCGTCCCCTCCCACCTTTCCTCTTCTCTCTCTCTCTCACCCATTTCTCACCCCCCTCCCTCCTTCTGTCCATTCCTTTGTCTGTCCGCCCATGTTCATACTGATTTGTGAGTGTGTGTGTGTGTGTGTGTGTGTGTTTATTCCTGCTGCAGTCAGCTGTGTGTTGCCAGGTCACTATGGAAACCAAACAATTCAGCCCCTGACTGGGCTAGAGCAGTTTCTGTAGAGTTGGGCTTTTCACTCTGTGTGTGTGTGTGTGTGTGTGTGTGTGTGTGTGTGTGTGTGCGTGTAAAATACAGTAATATGGTTATATATATTTGAGGATGCTGAAATTGCTTTAAGAGTATTTGGGTCAATGACTTGCATTTTGTGCCCAAATCCATAATTTTCGTTAAATGGAACACATGCAATACATCAAATTATTCTGCAATATCTGCTTCAAGACAAACCACTCGGAGTCCAAAAGTGTTAGCT
>OMLB01042701.1:0-19095 GCA_900302555.1 Myripristis jacobus
TTTAAACACAAATTAAATTATTATTATTATTATTATTTTTACACGACACATAATTTACAGAGGTTTCCTTCTTTAAATGTTTTACTGATGTTGTGGGTTATTGTTTTGTTATGAGTGCAGCCCAGCCAGACTTGAACCGGCTGCTTGAGCTCTACTTTCACTTTGAGCACTAAATGAGACTCCATTACTGAGCTCATCCCCGCAGCGCATGAGCCTTTGACTTTACACACCGACTTCAGCGGACATTTTTAGTTTGAGCGTTTCCACAGCGCACATTTTCACTTTTTTGCGTGTCTCGTTGATTCTCGCGGTTTGTTTTTATTCGTCATTCCTCGGCGCTTTTGCAAAAAAAAAAAAGTTATGAAAGTGAACGAACGGGCCTGGTCGGCGTGTTTACTCACCGCGGATCAGGTGATTTGCAGACGAGGTGAAGAAGCGTTGAATGAGTCCTGGGCGGTGGAGACGCTCTTTACCCCGCTGTGGGTGTCCGCTGCGGTTAATCATTGTCAGCGTGTCGGCTTGAGGCCGCACACACACCGGGTCACACGCAGCCGGATGATGCGCCGCTTTCCTCGCCCGGAGTTTCCTGTCTGCAGCACTTCTGTCTTCTCTCTTCTCTCTTTACCTTTCGCTTTCTGATTGGGCCGGAAGACGCTCCACACTGTAAAAAACAAATAAACCAAATTAAAATTATCATTATTATTATCATCATTATTAGTAGTAGTATAGAATTCCCCTTCTCAGTTAACTTTAGTTTACTGGTTCTCCTGATTTAGTTTAATTTTCTTACATACATTTCCAATTTTTTATTTCTAATTTATTTATTTAATGTGATTGTTTTTGCTTGTTTGTGTACAAATCGTTACCATTAGTTTAGTTTTTATTTCGTTTAGTGAGTTAGTATTTATTTAGCTCTAGATTTTCAACAGGACGCCTATTTTTTTTTACAGGCTTGCACCAGGTTTTGGGCAATTTAAACAATAACTCATAAGACATCCTATGTTAAAGATTTATTATTGTACTTGACAGTTTCAACTTTAAAGTTAGTACAAATCCAAATGTCCTCCCAATTTATTTATTCATTATCCTGCACATGAACAAAAACTTGTCAACCAAAAATCCACAGCCCTCTGCTTTTACTGTCATCATTTTTTTTGAGGTAGTTGACAAGACTTTAGTTCAGTTTTAGTGTTTTCACTGCAGTTATGTTTTTATTGTCATGTCAGTTTATGACAGTGATGGTTTTTATGAGAAGCCTCCCTGGTCTGACAGGATGAACTTGGTCCCCAGTAAAACGAACAGGAACAGTCTGACTTTGCTTTTAGTTTTCCTCCCCAGGGCGAATAAGACCGAGTGTCCTGATGTGAAGCAGACAGAAACGACCGGTCGGGTCGCTGTGGCTCTGCAGGAACAGACAAATAATCTGTCATAGCACATAAGCAGCCCTGCATGAAGCCACAGTGTTAAAGTACCCGTGAAGCGACCTCACATGACCTCGACTTCCTGTCACACAGAGCATCTTAAACAGTGACATCATCATCCTGCACCAGTGGCTGCAAATAAAAATTTCAACCAACAAAACCTTCACAACACTTTAAACATCCTCTCTCGTCCTTTTCATGGGGTCTTTGGCCAGTCACATCTCTCTCCCTCTCTCTGTGTTGTGCTCGCACATCTCCTCTAGGTGGCAGCAAAGTCATGCACATCAGGCAGAGGTTGCAGACGTGACGTTTTCAAACTCACAGCCACAGAAACTTCATTAACCCAAAGATGCAGAAGCGGGTCAAGATGACCTGCGCTGCTTGTTTTTACACACGCAATTAGTCTGGAAGCCCATGTAGAAGGTGGGTTGCTGGTTTGATTTGATTGTTTTAATTTATAATTCATTGTTTGCACACAAAATATGTGCATTTAATAAGATTTAGAAAAATAAACAGCCTGAATTACTGAAAAATACACTGAATCTGACACGGGTCACTTTTTGACCCACTCATGGAAGAGTGGGAGGGGCAACTGAGTCTCATATTAATTGTGATTAGAGATGTTATCTTTAAAAATGACTGTTCATCATGTTTTACACAAAGCAGTGCAGACTTGGGAAAGGTTTGGCAGGTTGGTGGCGTTGTGGTGAGCCAATCAGGTTCAGTTCTCCATTTCTGCCTTTTGTTTTTGTTTCTCTCTCTCTCTCTGTCTCTCTCTCTGTCTCTCTCTCTCTCTCTCTCTCTCTCTCTCTCTCTCTCTGTGTTTTTTCTTAAATCTCCTCCAGGTGGCAGCAAACTCTCTCTTACAATATTCCTACGACGTTACTATAGACATTTACATTGAGTCTGTTGTCATTTAGAGTGTGTTTATTGTGAATGCAGAGTCACATGTCTGTTCACGGTGACTGGTAGTGAGCTGCAAACTGAAGAGGGTTTAATCACTGACTGTCTTACTAAATATTTCCCAGGGAACCGCGATGTAAGATGTTTCCACCTCATTCAACTCTCCTGATCACACATCAACAGGTAGAGGAAAATCATTCAAAGCTGGAAAGTTAATTTATAATCACATGTAACATGTTTTAGACAGCACGGCCCATTTCATCACGGTAACTACAAACCCTCTGTGAGGTGCTGTGGGGAGTAAAATAATACTTTTATTTTGATATGTAATGGAGGAAATATATTAAATAAAACACATAAGGAGGAGTGCTCCAGTGATTTGAATTGACAATATTGAAGTAAAGCAGAAATTTCCCACAGTGCCACACTGCACACAGCTTAATCAGGGTAATGCAACTCATGTAAACGTGTTATCTGATTTGCTGCCATAACATATCAGGACTATTTCTTATAATCTAGGGCTTAATAGATATCATTATACACATGTTAATTTATTTGTCAAAACTTGCTCATTTAAAATCTGTTTGTGCTCTGCTCTCCTCTCTCAGATTGAAAATGTGTCTTTGTTGTAGAGCGGCAGGAAGAGGAAAGTGAGAACGCTGATGTGCGGAGTGAGAATGGAGGGCCAAAACAGCATGTTTGGATTTACCTGACATGGCCTAAAGAGAAAAATGTTTTCACTGGATTATGAGGAGTTTGAAAACATGAGGTAACCCAGCAGGGATCCTTGAGGAATTTCTTCATGAACAAATGTTTATAATTTTTGGAAGGCATCATCTTCGACCTTTTCTATATGTTGCACTGTCCCTTTTCATGTAAACATGAACATTTCTGATAGTTCTCTAACTTTTACACACAAAGATAGACAGATTTTTTTTCTGATTCTAGCCAGTTTGCGCCGATTGAACTTGAATTCATGACAAATATGTGGACTTTCACAAATGAACCCTTTGTTTATGTTTTCCATAGGAGCTGGCAGTGGTAATTGTTAATTAGCTTGTAACTTCCTTGCTGAAGAGAAACATACATAAACTAAGCAGCCAGTAAATATGTTTTTCCACCACTACACTCTTAAAAATGAGTGTCATTTCCAACACATCTGGACCGCACACATCCCAGTCCTCCAACACAGCTCACGTTAATGGGAAGTAAGGCAGATCGGCACCGGCCGGCCCTCGGCACGCAGACGTAAGCTCACCGAAAGTGACTCCATGTTTTTAAGAGTGCAGAAACAATATGGTCGCAAGATGTTTGGGGGCATTGTTGCCGCTGACATGCCTCCTGTATGTACCTCCCTTGTTTTTCTCACGGTGAAGGAGGATGTGTGGCATCTGGAAGTGCTCAGGACTCAACCCCCCCCACACCACACCCCCTCCCCTTGTCGTCTCTCAGGCTCGGACATCAAAGACGGCCACAGATAATGTTTTCTCTCCCGTGAAGTCGCTTTAACTAGCAGCCACCGCCACCGCCAGCGCCAGCCTGAAATCAGGGAGTTTCTCAGAGGCTCTAATTGTGATGATGCAGCACTTATAAACACAGAGGATGGGTCCGCAAAATTTGAGTGTAACAGGACAAATTGTGGCTTTACTGGAAGTCACTTAGGAACAACACTGGGGAAGCTACTTTAAAGGAACAGCGTGGCAAGCTGCTAATTACCCCGATGCATATGGGAACGTTAAAGGAATGGCAGCTCTCTGCAAAAGGAATTTCCACGTTACATAATTTGGCCTTATCTCCAGTGTACAAGTGTTTTTTCTGAGAACAAGTATAAACAGGGCAGAATAATGCGGATCAGCCACTAGGATCATGAAAATGACACTTAGTTCAAGAGGATTCTGGAAACAAATGGGATTATCTCATCCCACTGGCAGATTTTTGATTTAAAAGTTATCTTGTAGAGTATGTCATCAGTTTTATGGTTCCATTTTCTTTTTTGAAGAAGTCTTTTCAACCTAGAAACTAAGCTGATGTGTGTATGACTAAATGAGTCCGAAGCTGGCTCGATTCCTTGCAAGCATTGAGGAAAGTCTAGGAGGAGAAAGTCCAAGTCTCGCCTTTCCTCATAATCAAAGTGAAGACTGTTGTTTAGCTGGGAAGCCAGTTCGGGGCAGGATGTTTCACAGAAAACCTTCAGCTTTTCCTAATTTTGCCACACGCCATTGTAATAAAAAAACCGATTAATTTTTATTCTAGTATGGAATCAATGCTGGATGGTTCTGGTTGCTTTGATGCAAACCTCTACAAGAATACAGTCCTGAGGTTTGACACAGACGATGAAAACTAAGCGTCCGTTTCTCACTTTACCTACAGCAGTGACGCCTGGATGAAAAGGCGAGAGCGCTGAACACCTGCGTTTTGTCTTAGACCTTTTATTTAGTGGAAAGGTATGTCTTTCTGTCTCCAGAGCCTCCAGCGCCTGATGTGTTCTCTTCACTGCGGAGGCCGACCTTCTCTGTTTCAGCTTCGCAAGTTCTCAGTTCCCCCTGCGGTGAATTATTTCACTCACAAACTGTTTTCAGTCACATGAGGCGCTAATGAACTGAACGACTCAGCCCCTTCTGTTTTTACTGGCACCGAAACCACACAAATCAACGTTTTAATTCAATTACGCAAGGCAAACTCTGTTATATTTTCACACACTATGGAAACTCAAAGTGCTATACACATCAAATATATGCCCAGGTACATATATACATACAAAGACATGGATATATAGGATATGGAACGTTTTGGTTACAAATGAAGAAACCCACGATTAAAAAAAGAAAAAAGTGACGTCCCCTCTTACAAAGTGACTGCAGGCACAAAATAAAACAAATTCTGGTCCTTTGTAAAGAATAAAAGCCAATCTACGTTCTGACCAAAGGAAACATTCAAGCCTACTCTTTGGGTCCAGTGTACTTTAGAGAGAGATTCAAAAACGTGTAGCACTTTTCCACAGAGCCTCTCAGCCATACAATATTTTGTCCAGAGCTGATAATTAAGTCCATGTGCATCATTTTATTCAGTATGACTTCCTCATGCTACACTGGATCATTGCATTAGTGGACACTGACTGCACTTCCCTCTGCAGCTGCCTGAACATTTACATCTGCACAAATCTCAATGTATACACAGCAGCGTGATGTGAGCAGTCTGCTGGCCACACGGCGCCCTGGACTCAAACTGAAAACATCTCCAACTTAACAAGACATTCAGCCTCAATCTCTGTGCTAAACGTCTTGTTTTTTCTTCAAGCAAGGTAAAAAGAAAAAAATGGCCAGGGGATGAGATAATCCCACTTGTTTCCAATGCAGTTTCACTTGTTTTGGAATTTTTTTCTAAAAATGAGTCTAAATGTGTTGAAACAAGGCAGAACAAGGCAGATCAGCCTCTAGGATCAAGAAAATGACACTTGATTCATGAAAACAAGTCGATTACCGCTGGACACAAGTGGGGTTACCTCGTCCTACTGGCAGATTTTTTATTGCCTTGTTGGAAGAAAAAACAAGATAGCAGACTTACACACAGAGAAACACTGGCTCTAAAAAGCTTCTTCAAAAGACTGTGTGGTCCCATGAAGAACAACTTTCCCCATTCTTGTGGGATTTTTTTCTGGTTTTCCTCAAAGAACTTTTTGATGGGTCTTTGAGGCACCTTTGCCTGCAGATACTTCAAGGAACCGTGTTCTCAAAGCTTGTCTGTGGTGATTCTGGATGCTGGTTCCTCAAAGAACTGGTGTTATGTTGTGCTGAGGCACATGATCTTAAGGGTTCTTTGTGGAACCAGAAAAGTTTCACTGACAGTAGTGGTTCTCAAACTTTTTACAGGAATGTTTGAAATATTTTTTCAGCCAAATTCCCCCTGACCAGTGGGGGGAAAAATTGGTCAAAGAAACCCCTCCTGTGGTCAGAGGGTCAGTCCAGCTCCATCAGTGTGAAACAACAACCTGATGCTGAGCAGCTTCTCTTGTTTGTGTTCCTGCTTCTTCTTCTCTTCTTCCTCCTTGTTTCCGGCTGTATCGCTGCTACACTTCAACCACTGATCCACTTCCTGGATTTGTTTTTTTGTCTTCGCTTCCTGGTCATAGTGAACAAACGTCCTCGCTCGACGACCGTGGCAGCAGATTTAAACTACAAACACACATCTGACACCTTCAGGAACCCTGGAGGGGAAACTAAATGTAAAATTGTTATTGACCTTATTATAGCATAGGTGCATTATTTTAGGAATTATGCAAGACTGTTATTTTTATTATTTTTTTTAATTAACTTTTTTTTTAAAAACTCTCACGTCCCCTGCAGTATTCCAGCGTATGCCGAGGAGTACGCTGACCCCCATTTGAGAACCACTGTCCTGTGGCATCCCAGCAACCATGTTCGGTTCCAGCTGGCACCGTTATTTTTCTGTGTGTACTTCTCAATATGGAGATTGTTTTGCAGTGTGTTCGGTCTTTTATTTACTGTTAAACTCTTAAAAATGTCCTTTTAAAATGTTTTTTTTTCTGCATTGACACAAATTCCACAACATTTTCTGATTAAAATGGTGATGATTCTGCTCACATTTGTGCAATAAAATGCATTAAAACATTTTACAAGAAAAGGCCAGGTGATTTCTCATTAGATGATGAGGAGTTAATTCTCAAGAATCCGGGAATATGATCTTCTGCGGGGCTAATTGGCTGATGGTATGGGAGGAAAAACACAGCAACACCACATGTTCTCTCTGAGAGGCTGCTGTGCGCCGGGATGGACTGTACCGTCTGATATTGGAGCGTCAAGGGCCCAGATTCAGGCGTGGAAACTCTCTCTGTCTTTGCAGCACCAGTCTCTTCCCTGCCTCACACTGAAAGCAGTCACATTTATGAAGACCACACAGCAAACTCTGGAGAAACAAGAGCGGCGCAAGTGTTTATAATCTAATAAACCGAGGCCGACGTCTCGGGATCAAACCATCCATCACGCCGGCCGAGAGAGAATTCACGCTTTGATGACGCATGACGTGCGGTTTTCAAAGGACAATAAACGCGGCTAATTTCCTTACGTGTATCCCAGTGATGTCCAAGGAGAGAGGTTTGGTTTGCTTACAGCTCCCCTGACAGACCTCCAGGCCGCCCACCTACAGGGAGAGCTGCTCTGTTGCCTCCCCCTTTCCTCTCTCTCTAATCTGCGCTCTGTGCTGGAAAGCTGCTGCTCCCCGACGAGCGCAGCGCAAATTGAAGCCTCTTTTCTCTAATTACCGGGCAAACGGAGCTGAGAAATAACACTAACACAAAGTTTGCGCCACTTTCGCGCAGTTTTCTCCAGACTTTCAATGGGACCCGACGACTGAGAGCAGCCTGGTCGCATCCCTCCAGTTGTCCAGGAGCCAGATACCGAAGCAGCGCGGCACCATGGTCTCCTGCGCGGCTCATTTGGTGCGCCTCCTGCTCCCTACATATTTACGCATCGCGTTGCTCTGTGTCATGCAGTTAGGAGCTTTCACCCAACATGGTAAGTGATTTTTAAAAAGGTTATGTCGCCAAGTTATGGCTTATTTTTGCGCTACTGTCATGCAAGCTGGTATTTTGCTTATTTGAAAAACGATTTCCAAGTGGCATCTCAACTAGCGTGCATCTGTGTTGTAAGACACTGCGCAGTGAAGAGCTTAACCCAACACGCTTGGTGACTTTTAAAATGTTATGCACATTAATTGCGGCTTATTTTTATGCTGCTGACATCGAAAGATCTGTGCGTTTTTTTTCTTTTGCAAGAATGATTCCCATGTGGCATTCTAGCTTTTCTTAGACAGGGACCGTGCATTTAGCAGCCTTCAGCCAACATGTCAGGTGAGTTTTAAGGTGTTGCATTGCCAAATTTTAACTATAACTTATTTACATGCAGTAAACGATCAGAAGACCCATTCTCTCCGCCGATTTGCGCAAAAATCACTTCCACATGGCATCACTGCCGTCCTGAAGTGATGTTGTGGAGTAAAGGTTGTGACAATGGGTGAATTTTTAAGGACCACGGCCGTTTCTAATCAGAAGCAGGAGGTCGGTGCCCTCGCCGAGGCGGGTTCTGGTCATTATTTGTGGTTATGAAAAGCAGAAAGCAGCGCTTCCTCCTCTGGACTGTGCGGAGTGCATTCCCATCACTCAGCAGCTCCGCAGATTAGATGGACCCTCCGAGATTAAAGAGACGGAGTCAAGGGCACCGGCAGAGGAGGAAGAACAGAGAGAGTTTCCTCAAATTAGAGCGTCTGGAGGGAACTGGTCCGGTCAAACAGCCGTTTACTCCAAAGTTATCAAGCATTTACCTTTAATTTCTTTACTGTTTCCCCAGTTCTTATGCGACCGTGTGGTTTTTTGCCTACATGCTTCTTGCAAATCATGAGACGGACAAATTACCAGGGAAGGTTTGGAGATGGATGCTCATTATCATATCAGCAAATGCATTATTGCACTGCAACAAAGTCCTGGCTGGTGACAGGCAGATCTCCCTGTGCTGTCCTCTTCTGAGCTCAAGAAATCCACTGAAGTAAAAAAAAAAAAAAAAAAAAAAAAGAGAGCATTCCTTAACAATCCCAGGGAGAATCAGAGCTTAACTGAAACATGACAAAGTTTATTAGCACTGAGTCACTTGCCAGACTTTCTGTTGCACAACTTGTTGCTCAACACGATGCAGTGATGCATCAAACAGCTGGCAGGGTTTAACTTCCCCTCTCCCTGTGCTGTTGACTTCATTACCCATCATGCTCCTCTCCCGCCCAGCGCTGCCACAACACGTGCAGTCATGACCTTACAGGCAGAGGGCTGCAAAACCAGAGTGTGCACCGAGATCATTATGAGTTTTGCACAGTCACTTAATTCTTATGCAATTTCCTTCAGTCTGGCTCCGTTCACACTGAAGCCGAAAATGTCCCATTTCTTCTCAAGGCTGCAGGGGGGAGGTCACATTTTTTCGTGGCCATGCGCTGGAAAATCAGATCACAGATAAATGCAACATGTATTTGAAGACTCCAGTCAGGATTCGTCAGCACTGTCATGGCAATAACTACATCCAACATCATTCAGTTTGTGCCCCTGCAGCTTCAAGAAGTGCCAGCAAGGAGACACAGTAAATAAAAGACAGACAAATAAGAAGTGGGGAAAGAATATGTTTATTTACTAATTAATGAAATGCTTTACATGTAAAACAAATACAGGCATACAGGGGATGAAAAATTAAAGATAACATATACTAACATACAGAAGATCTTTACAACAGGAAATGCCTAAAATCAGTAAGTGTTCATCCTCTGATTTTGTCACTCTACTTCCTGTTTCTCTTTTTGACATTGTGGTCAGTTTCTATTAGATTCGGGCTACGCACCAAATAAATACACCAAAACATGAGCAGAAAATCAGAACTGAGTATGAAGTCCTGCAGTGTGGACGGAGCCTCACCACCTGGAGAAACTTGAGTAAAATTTAATCAGGACAGCAGTATTTCTTCTTCCTCTTTTTTCTCCTCTTCAAATAATGCCATGGTCTCTCTGCAGTTTTGTCGGTGTGTGTGTGTGTGTGTGTGTGTGTGTGTGTGTGTGTGTGAGAGACTGACGCTGGGTCGCTCCCATCACACACTCCTCTCCACACATCAAAGCCTGTAGTCGTAAACTCCAACGCAGACCATCGTAAAAAGGAAATTCCCTGGGTGGACACAAATCGCTCTCCCGCCACTGAAATACCAAGCACTCCTCTGCCGACACATCTGATGCATTTAAAGGTGACGGCCGATATAAAAGACAAAGTTTAGAGGTCAAATCCTCAATTGGAAAGATTTTAAAATGCAAAGAGTTAACAGGATTTAGCAGATGTGTCTTCTTACATGTCCAAAGACCTTGAGTTATCATTCAAAATCTGGAAAATAGGGTTAGACCGTTCTTTACGATGTGGATCTCAGGACAATTAATGTCATCCTTCTCCTATCAGTTATTCACTGGTTCTCTCCTCGAAATGTTTTTTCTGATTCGTCGTTGGCGTCTTTTCTTCTTCGTCTTTCATCCTCATCTCATCATCCTTGGTTTAAGTGGACACTTTCAGGGTTTTGGTGGTCTAAATGATTGTTTCTGTGGCTTTTCCAACCGGACAAGAGGAAAATTCTGACAGAGAGAAATTGAATATTCAAAGATTTTTTTTGGCATGCAAATATATCATCATGAAATATGATCTATCAGCAGCTACAGTCCAAAATTATTGCCACTGGTTAATCAAACGTTCCTCTAAAATATTGAGGATCTAGTTATGTTGACCCCATGAACTTAAAATAAAGTTCTGTGGGTTTGAACGAACGCCACACAGCGTGTATTTGTAATGACAAGCTCACTGTTTCTAACATCAGAGCTGACAAAGTTGCCCTCATGTGTTGACAAAATCATTGCATTAGAGTAAATGTCATGTTTTATTAAACTGTTGAAGGACTTTTTGTTTTGGCCCTGTGAGAATAAGACCCGTAACCCCAGTTGTGTTAACACCCCGCTCTCCTCCAGCGGGACACAGGAGGAAGCCTGGCGGGGTCACACACATCTGGGCTGCTCAGGAGCTCCTGCTGGGGTTTTCCTCCCCAAGGGCAGAGTCATTAGCTCACCAGCCCGCCCCCCACCGGCTCTGTAAACTCATTAAAGCTGCCGATCGGGACAGTTCAGCCAACAACCGGAGTCTCGCCGATCGCCCCCGTCCCTGCAGACCTGTATGTTTGGACGACCTGCGACCTCGCCTCTCGTCAGCCCAGCTCCCAGACGAGGCGTATGCACAGACGAGTGACGGCGTAAACAAAGGCGTTTGCTTTCAAGCGGCTGTCAACACGAGGACGAGCCAGCGAGGCCTTGTTTAGGCCTGGGATCCCTGGCAGTAACTCGGCCCGGTCCATTCAAAGCCCTGACAGTCTTAAGACGTCTTAAATACCCCTGGTGTTTGTTTTCCCCGGCATTTCCAAGCCACAACTTTACTTAGCCGCCACAATCAATACGCTTCAAACTCCAACGGGGGAAAAGGGGCAACAAGCTTGTTTGTTGGAAGTCAAAGAATAGCCTGTTCCTTTTGTTTAGCTTTGTTAAGAAAGGGCCCGCGCTGACGACTCGCCGTTTGACCCGTTTTGACTTTACAGATGTGGAGCTTTTGAGAGTGCGGTAGCGTGGAAAACTTTTACATGCTCTGCTCAAATAATTTCAGGCTCCAGCTGCAAGCTGTGTTCAGAGGCTTGTCATGCGCCATTGGCTTTAGCAAAGCTTCCCGGGGCGAGTTTGGAGAGGCACGGTGCTCACAGGAATGTCTGTTATTCTTAGTAATTTAGATAACCTCTGGGGGTGAAATGATCCTTCCTGCTCGCCTGCTTTATGCCGACTGACAGCTTAAGAGCAACTTATGGACACAATTACGCCGACTTTCCCTCTCTCCCGCCCCTCTTGGTCGATGTTGATATGGACTTTAACACTGTAAGCCCTAAATAATCATTTCTTGAATAGCTGCAGCTATAAAAACACAGTTTCATGAAGGGCAGGACTTTGAAACGGGTGATAATCTTACATCAATTTTGAAATGGTAATCTGCAAGATCTGTGTTTTTACAAAAAATAACCGTTGTCGTCTTTGTTGCTAAGTGCTGGTCCCTGCGGTGATTCTGTACTGCACTTCCTGAGGATCACCTGTCAATCAAGCAGTGTGGGCAGGGCTTTTCTTTGGTGGCTATCACTAGTTATTTGTATGTATTTATATGTAAATTTTGGCTAGGGTAAGCAACACTTGTAAAGTGAAGTTAAACCTTCCGTGAATGGATTAAGGCACTTATTTTCGAGAATGTTGGCCAGGGGGAATGGGGCTAACTGTTAACATATGGGGCTTCTAGCCAGTATCCAGCTCTCAGATAGCACCACAACTGTCCTATGTAACAGCTAGGAGGGGAAGGGAAATCATTTTATATTTTCAAAATGGGTGACCTATCCCTTTAAGGTATGGAAAGTGGAAAAGATTCATTAGCTGGATATTAATTCCTGGAATATTAGTTTAAGGAGTACATCTTCAAAACACTCTCCCTCTTGGTATCCAGAACTCATTTGGGCAGTTTGAACTTTGAACTTTAAACCAGTCCTTTAATCTCACTGTTGTATTCTGATCTTGAACTTGTCTGCTGAACGTTTAGCAGGTTTATTGGTTTTCTCCCCAAGGACAAACAGACTGCCGTCCACCATCTTCCCATGACGACATGAGCTGTTTGGGTTTTCTTAATCTCTATAATGTCTACTCTCTGAGGCTCTAACCCGGTGCGGCGGGACTCTCAAAGATACAGACACCATCCAACCAGATCTGATCACATCCTCAGAGTGTTCGTTTTTCATTAATTTTATAATTAAGTCAAAGATCTGGAAGGGAGTTATCTTAGATGGTAAAACCTTCCAAGAGAGGTGACCAACCAAAAACATTCAAGTTCTCCACAAAAGAAAAATCACTTGGAAGATTTTGCTTTTCAACATGGACAAATGTCATTTTATCTCATCCTCACTGGTATTTTTCATAAATTATAGTTTTTAACAACTGAAAACGCAGATCAGAACCCAAAGCAAATCTTCTGTCATTCGCCTGACTGAGCTGTCATGATGCTGATGCCTGAAGCAGGTTGGCTGGGCAACAAATCAGATACAGACACGGAAAGAAAGACAAATAGAAAGCTGATTAGTGTATGAGGAGACGCCTCAATTCAGTCAAACTCAGAAGACACAGATCGTTATCCGAATCTTAACCAGACTGCTGTCAGGTCGTACCTGGGATATGTCATGTTGTATGACATATCCCAGGACATATGTTTTAAAACCATAAGAATATTCAGCTTTATACTACCGTATACCTTGCACTTGATTTTATACCACTGGAAAGTGTGTGCACATGAACAGATGTGTGGGAAAATGTTCATGTTATTAGGGATGGACCAGTATATTGGTGGGAAATCAGTTATCAGCAGAAATCGGCTTTGTAAAGCAATAACGGTATCAGTCCTACAAGCATTTTTACTGCTGATAGTTGGCTAATTGTGAACTCTGGCTTTTATTTTTCTTGTTTTTGTTTTAGCTTTTTACCAGGACTTAACAGAACTGTCAAATTAGCAAGAGAACAAAACTAATATGGTCTTTTATGTATCTGTATATGATTCTTATATTATTTTTATATTATGATAATTCATGTTGGTATCAGAAATTATGAGTGGAAAGATATCCGTATCGGCCTGAGAAAACCAAATCATTCCATCACACAGCATTGTGTAAGAATGAAATACTGAACAGGAGCTGCTGTTCTTAACTAAAGCTGTGTTCCTTGTATGTGTTGCATGCTTGGGCAATAAAGCCTGACCTGGCTCTGAAATGGCAGATATGAGCAGAAATCTGCAGTGTGAACGTAGCTTACCGCTCTCCTCGTATGTCCTTCCTCAGCTCTGGAGTGCTACCCAGGAGGCCACCGGACGTTACACAACCCGTACCGCAGCGTTGACTTCGACTCCACCGAGATCCAGAACACGGCGATCCAGGATCTGATCTGCGACCACTCGCTGTCGCCGGGCTGGTACCGCTTCAGCATCAACAACAAGCCGGCCGAGATGCCGACCACCTGCGTGGAGGTGAGACGACGTGTTAAACAAATGTCTGCACAACACCATGTTCATATTACTTATTATTTAAAAATACAATCTGCATCAACTGATAAAAAAGCAAGTCATGCGAGTGCAGCTGATCAAGGCAACAAACACAATCAAACTTTAAAGTTTTCTGCCATCTCCATTTTCATCCTGGTTGTTTTGAGGTTATAAACCATGAAATCCTCCTCCTCTTGATTTTGATTAAAAAAAACAAAGACCACAACATGACTATAAAAAAACTGTTGCAGTTGCTCAATTCTCAAGAGACGACCAAATTATAAGAAATAGGAAAGAAATAAAAAATATAAAAATGTGTGCTTTACAACTTTGTAAAAAAGTATGTGGATTAAGTCTAAATATGTGCATAATTCCCATAAAATATTACAGCAATAAATATGGAAATAAGAAATTGAGCATACGTATAAAGGTAAACCTATATACACAAAAAGCTTAATGTGTATCATGCTATCAACTCATCATGGAAGTAAAAGCACAAGTTGCTGTTAAGAGTTTTCTATAAGCACCAATGATCAGGTTGCAAACTTGTGATGCTCATTTCCAGCTCTATATTTTTATTCTGGGAGTAGCTTTGCATAATTCATAGTTAAAAAAAAATAAAAAATCCTTAATCCTCCACCTTTTCTTCTGATTTGCCAACCTCTGTAAGCCTGCTGAGGTATTGGTGGCCAATTGTTTGTTCCTCGGAGGACGACAGAGGTCGGCCATGCAGCAAGCTGCTGCAGGGTTGTTTGGAGGTGTGGGCGTGTTTATTTATGCACGACACGTGACTCTTTATTTTATCTGATTCACTGCGTTGTTCTTGCTACCGCCTCTCTCTCTCTTCATTCACTCACTGGCTCGCTCGACCACCACTGCTCTCTCTCCGTCTCTCTCTGATTAGTGCTCTGCTGCTCCTGGAGCAGACGACCATATAAAGAAATCCATGTCAAGCTGAGGTTGGCTTGTGGCCCAAGAAATTCAGAAAACGCTGGACACTGAGTACTCCACGTGAAACCTTTAAGCACACACGGATCAAGATTATTGATTAAGATTATTTGATCAAGATTATTATCATTTACGAAAACTAATGAAATAACAAAAACTGAGTTTTTGAACTTTTTGAATTTCAAATACATTATATTACAACTTGCTTTAAAAAACAAACTAAACTGCCATAAAAAAAAAAACAACAAATGAAAAATGCAAAACTATAACCTTGACAGGGAAATGTTTTACTTGAGTTTACCTCATTGTTTCAACTTTTGTTTACATCAACATCTGACATGGTAACATTCTATATATGACAGTAATAAGGAAAAGTATAATAGGTCCCCTTTAAAGATCTGGTTTCTCCTGCCTGTGTAAAGGCAGGCAGGGTTGTGCTGACTGTGGTTTAGCAGCATGTTTGTGTAATAGCCGCCCTGGGGCCAGGTGTGCAGGTGGTAATGACCACCTCTGTCGTCGGTTCCCCTGCAGATGAACCGCTGCGGCACCCAGGCGCCGGTGTGGCTGTCGCTCAAGGACGCCTCGCTGCCTCGGCCCGGCGAGGTGCGGCAGCTGTCGGCCTGCGCCACCTGGCAGTTCTTCCACGGCAGCGCCAAGGACTGCTGCCTCTTCCGCATCCCCATCACCGTGCGCAACTGCGGGGACTTCCTGCTCTACTACCTGCAGCCCACCCAGGGCTGCATGGGCTACTGCGCTAAAGGTGAAGCCTCGGCCAGACGGTCGGCTGACTCCACAGGCAAACGCCTCGGAGGAATCTGAAAACATAGTCCTCGAGATGTTTTCATTTGTTTGTGGTTCTGTTGTTATTCTATTAGTGGTCAAAGGTCACAAATCGCTGGTGTCCAATGTTACCAAATCATTCAGTCCTGTTTTTCTTCAAAGTAAAAAAATAAAAAATAAAAAAAAAATACCAGTGGGATAATCCCATTTGTTTCTAGTGCAGTTTCACTTGTTTGAGGATTTTTTTAAATCTCATAAATAGTCCAAGTTCAAGCATGTCAGGTTAAGGTAGCAGATCAACAATATGGAACAACTGTGTTTCATTTAGAATATCTGCTGTAGCTGAAAATATGAAAAATGTTGATCAAAAACTGCAGAAAGATCATTTTGAACTACACATCATTGAGACTACTCATTGTGATCATATCCTGTCATCACATTATCTAGCAAAACAACTTAAAATTTAGCTATAATGATAGGAGAGGACTATAAATGTAGATATATAAATTGTGCTGAAGTTTAATCTGTCCATTTCTCCTTTCAGTCATTTCAGAGTTTGGGCCCAGACTTTGTCCACCAGGTGAGGTGGAGGTGAACGGACGCTGCAAAGGTAAGAGACGGCAGAAATGATGAGGCTGATTTGACACAAAAAACAATCGATCACTGTAGCTGGGTTTTGTTAAAGGGCCACGCCAGGCTGAACCATCTGGGAAGTTGTCACTGGAAACCATTTGGAAAAAAACTCTCAAAAACTGGATGAACCATCTGTCTGTTACTTCAACCAATCAGCAATGACCACCCAACTATAATTGGAGCCATTCAGGGCTTCCCCATTAATGAATTAAACTGCGGCGCTCCACCTGGTGACAGTTTCCTATCAGCCCCGTCCTGCTTCCTGGTCACAGTCACCAGGTAACCAGCACTTTGCCCCGACAAACACACACACACACACATACAGTCTTAAACATGTAATTTATAACTGGGTATCAAAATTCGGGTTGCAGAAGGGAAAAGAAGCAGAATTAACAAGAACTGAAATGGTGAAATACAAGAAAGAAATACTACAAATATGCTACTCAAACAAATAATTTCAATAGACAATTGTAATTTCCACATGTACCACGTCTTTCTGTGGGAAACACTGGCATATATTGTTTAATTAACAAATCAGAACAGCAGACTTTAGTTTTGGAGTGTGTGGCTTGTTCCTGTGTGTGTCTATAGGGAGAAAATGACATACTGATCTTGCTGCACTTCAAATGTCCACCATCAAATATCAAATGTGTAACACTTAATACTGTTTGCCTTCTTAAAAAGCACAGCTGCACAGTTTGCTGATAAACCTTTAGCACTCAGTTATTAATGACAGATTGCTTTAAACCAAAAGGCCTGTGTTAGCCTAATGAAGACACTGGACGCTGAATCCTCTGTATTTTTTGTCTACTGGCCATATATGAGCAGCTAACACACAGCTAAGAACTCATGTTTTATAAAGTTGCTAATGGCTTTGATAATATTCCAGTTTTGCAGTTTTATTGTTTTGTTTGTTGTTCTGAGCAGTCTCTGCTTCTTGTTGTTTTTTTCTTTCAGCTGCTTCTAATTTGCTTCAGTTGTTTTTTGCTGCCACTTCACTCTGAGTACAATGCTCTGTAACTTCATTTTGGGAATCCAAAGGGATCAATTTCCCCTCAAAGGACAATTTTACTTTTCTTGGGTGTTTCTATCCAGTGAGACCACGTTCTACTTTCTACATTTCAGAGGGAAAACTTTTTCCTGCACTACATTTATCTGACGGCTGCAGATTCCTATTACTTTTCAGAATAAACTTTTACCTGCAAGACATAAGATATGATGCACTGTTAGAGTGTAAACTAACAATATTAAAATACTTTTTACAGGTTAAGGCATCAATAATTTAATTCAATTTAACTCTCCTATCATTAAACTGACTTTCCATTGTAGTATATTAATTGGGTCTCTATCTCTGGTTATGAAAACCCTGGAAAAGTCATGGAATTTCAAAGTGTGTTTTCCAGGCCTGGAAGTGTTTTGGAAAAAAAGATCAGATTACTCTGTTGCCATTGTTTTGGGGCCATTTTGTGGTCATTTTCTGAGAGAAATCAGTAACTGGGGTAACTGGGGTAACTGGGTTTTAGGTGTTAGGGGTTTGGGTATGTTTTCTTCTGTGTTACTTACTTCTGTGTTTTTAGCATCCATCCCAGCCCTGTCGTCCCGGCCCATCATCACCACGGAGCTGATCGGCCACAGCGTCCACCTGAGGTGCTCCTTCGCCGCCGTGCCCTCCAGCCCGGATCTGGGCTACCAGGTGGTTTGGGCCCGGCACATCGGCAACAGCATGAAGGCCGAGATCCGGCAGGAATCCACACTGAAGACGTTCTCGCTGGTGGAGATGGACGGTGTGCACTTCAGACTGGGAGAAACGGTAATTCCTGCCAGATTGTGCTGAATCTGTCAGGCAGCACATGCTGAGGGGTTGACCCCGGCCGAGCGAGTAAAGCAGTGGATCATGCCGACCTCGCCGGCAGGGTTCAGCCTGCAACAAAGCAAAGACAAAGTGTGTCATATCCCGTTAAGGAAATGCAAGAGGTGGGTAGGGACGTTAAATCAGTCCCAGGTTGGACAAGCCGTTCTGCACATGCTTTCCATTTAATTTCCTCCATTTGGTGAACGGAGTGGGATGGTTTTTGTTTTCACAAGGACACAGTTACACACAAATATGCAAGCCAGCACCTGATGCTATCCACACTGCAAAAAATCTAAATATTACCAAGTCATCTGGTCTCAAATGCAGTGTTCAAGTCTTGTTTTTCTTCCAAAAAGAGCAGAAATTTGCAGGTAAGATGAGATAACCCCACTTGTTTCCAACATTAAATTAACTTGTTTCCACAATTTGCTTGAATTAAGTGTCATTTTCTTGATCCTAGTGGGCTGATCTGCTTGATTCTGCCTTGTTTCAACACATTTATACTTGTTCTCAGGGGGAAAAAATCATGAAACAAGTGAAACGGCTTTGTAATTCACTGTGAATGCGCTGCAGTTAGGCCCAACCCACTCTGAGTAGACTGAGCATCAGTTCTGAGGAAAAATCTCATGTCGGCGCCACATAAACAGTGGCAATGCAAAGTTAATTAGGCTGCCAACGGCTCTAGTTTCCTGGTAATACAACTTGTTGCCAGGAAACATGAAGTCATGAGGCTGTGGAGGCGGTACTGTGTGAAAGTCAGCTGATGTCACTCGTCCAGCTGTGGCCGCTCGCCACTCGCTGCCGTGTTTGGACTCCGGCTCCTATCAGTTGTGTCTGGAAGGCTTTAACACATGTTGATGTCACAGCTGGGCTGGGTCAAC
>OMLB01042702.1:0-37518 GCA_900302555.1 Myripristis jacobus
CATCAAGCACAGCCTCTCGTGTAATAATGCTTCAAAGGATGTGTCGAGTTGCATCTGTTTTGGTTTAGCCACAGGTTGCTGCATAACATCGGTTTGGTGTCGGCTAAGGTGGTTGCGCAGGTTTGTGGTATTATTGCAGTACTATAATACTGCCTGGCACAGTTTACACACAACTTGACTCTTGTCTGCTACCTGTGTTCCGGGGTTACATTTAAATCCAAAGTGAGCCCAAACGTCAGATTTTAAAGTCGCAGGCGCCGACTTAACGCTGCTGCTACTTGCTTCCATGTTGTAGTTGTGTACAGTGCGGGTTCCGTCCGTACAACGCGAATCACACGGAGGTGTTGCTCACCGCGCCCCCTACTGGTTAGGAGTTGAATCAATTCAGAGGCTTTTCAGAATCGATATTGAATTGTGAAAAAATATATTGCAATGCATTGATGAATCGATATTTTTACCCACCCCTAGTGTCAGAGCAGGGAGTTAAAATAGGTTACATAGCCTGATATTTCACGACTGTTAAAAATGATGTGTCACTGCCGTCGCTGTGTCATATGTCAGTGGGCTGTTTGCCCAATCTTCGCGAGTCTTGTGTGCGTGTGAGAGAGAGAGAGAGAGTGAGAGAGATTTAGAAGTAATTTAAAATTTTGCTATATTAATTTGTGCTCTTTTTGAAATGCTGTTTCTGTCAAAAGCCATATGACTTTTGGCAAAGAGCCAGAAATGGCTCACGAACCATAGTTTCATTGTGCACTCTTCTTGTTTATAATTACAGCTCATCTCTCTAAATTGGGCTGTCTGACTCCTATCTTTAGTAGTCATGTCAACATGATGTGGGTTATTGTATGTGTTCACTGCCAATATGTACTCCTGCTGTTCTTGTAAATCTAGGAGCACTAGCACAATTGTAAAAAATTTGGCAACACTGGCAGTTGTATGTGCATGTGCGTGTGCACGTGCACTCGTAATGGAGAGGGCCCGTAGAGAAACACAATAAAGTCTGAATGAATTGAAGTATGAATAAGCCCACTGTGAACAGGGGAATGTTTTGAAAGCCCCCCTCCTAAAGACCCCGTTGCATTCCTCTGCCTTTTCAACCCTCTCCTCCTCTCCTCTCCTCTCTTCTCCTCTCCTCTCCTCTCCTCTCCTCTCCTCTCCGAGTCTGTTCTGAACACAGGAAGACAGATAGGCCCCAGGGGACTGAGGGGTCACAGTGACAGAGAGAGAGGTAGAAAAAGAAGTAGAGATGAATGATTGACGCACACAGTTTATGCTGAAGGAAAGGAGCACGTGTGTTGAAGTGAAAGCACGTGACACAGGTAGGGGGTATGAGAGAGAGAGAGAGAGAAAGTATATGAGAGTGGAGCTGCAAGGAGGGGCCAGATATCAGTTTTTGGTGAAAGATATTGCTTCTCTTTTTGGAAGAGAGGCAAATGAGTTGAGGGTGTGGACATTGATCTGTGGGTGAGGTTCAGTTGAAACCAAACTATTATGCTGCTGTGGCATGTTTTGGCAAAACATTTAAAGGCTTATCAGAATGACTGACTCATCCTGATGTCGTTTGTCATCTGAAGCAAAGTGTGCTGATAATGAAAAGAATGAACAGCAAACACAAAGAGCTAATAAAAATGCCATAGAGAAAGTCACCGTCATACTTTTATTTCAGTTAAAGTCACATATTTTGTACTTGACCTTGACTGTGTTGCATTGAACCAAAACATCACACCAAACCTGAATTCTGTCCAGGACACACCTGTATGTCATGGTGCAACAATTCAAAACTACAGCAATAAATCATCTTTTGATATACCACTAAAACAAATTTATGTGAGGCTGTTGGTGGGAAGGCCTTACATGATCACCTGATGTACAAACCACATGTTGCTAAACGTACAAGCACAAGCAGAGGGAAACTCGTGATTCCTCACAGTTTTTTCTGCTTATTACGATGAAGAAAGCAGTGTTACTACAGGTTTAGGTTCCACAAGTTATTTTTTTTGCCTTGTTAGATGGTCATAAATAAAACTGACACTTCATTACTTCCATGAAGCCCTTCCACCAACTAGATGTATCCCCTCACTGTCCGCTCTGCCCAGGCTTGTTGTGCCTGCTTTACAGCCCCACCATTAGCCATGCAGGCCACATGAAAGGCATGGTGGAGCCCCACTAGAAAGGACTGATTCTCAGGAAGTCAACAAAGCACAAGGCTTCCTTAATTACTGTGTGTCACGTCAAAGTGGATTTAAAAACCAAATAATTTGTTCAGTTCTGTGACTTTCCAGTCTGTTTCTCTCCATTTGGTTTCCCACTTATTATACTGTGTTTTGATCTAGGTGGATTACAGTGAGGCGAAAAAGGTATAGTGAAGGGAACTGGCTAGGTGTACAACATGTGCCCATCATCATGGTAAATGTTTGGAAAATGAAGCCTGATTCACCCAGAATATGATATATGTATATTTATAACTTTTAAACCTCTGCAGGTAAGTTTGCAGTCCTGATATGGTTATTCAGTGACATATCAAACACATTTGGAAACTAATTCTGTAGTTTTCACTTACAAGGCTAGATCATCATGATTATTATTCATTATTCCAGGAAAAAATCTGCCTTTACTGCATCTACTACAGATTTCCTGTGTTTACCAGCTGCTAGATAACTACCAGAGAATGGGCATAAGTATTTCGCTGTCAGCTGTGGGTTGTACGTGTAGGTGGACAGAGTGGTAGTGACAGAGCAGTCAGAGCAAAACAGCATTTTAGTGTGTGACTCAGCATCCTGAAACCCATCATTTCCAATAGCTTTTGTGATGCAGCGATGCATTTTCAGTGCAGGTTGAACCTTTGTGCTGATGCTGCTGAACCTAATAGAGAGTGCAGTGTACACCACGTCCTATGCGAAAGCCCCTTTACTCACAATGTAAAGTACCTTGTAGCTGCATTGCATTCAGGTCTACTGAGGAAACCGTGGACAAAGTGATATATCTGCGCCTTCTGCAGCGTTTCTCTTCATGTATGATTGATGAACGTGAAAGATCAAGAAAGAAGCCCTTGCTCTTTGATTCTGAGGTGCTGATAGCTGAAATATTTTCTGCTATCAAACTCAATCGTAGCTGCTCTGGAAATGTCTGGACATGATGTCATCTACATTATGCAGTGTAATCTGCAGGACTAAGAAAAATATACCACCAAACAACATAATGAGCCCAGAAGTGCAAGGCATATTTCTAGTAGCTGCCTCTCCTTAAGTGATCTCTTCTGTCTGCTCATTTCTTTGTCTAAAAAATTTCTGAGAGCAAACAACTGTACAACCATGTGAATGCCATAAAACCAACCAAACAAAATAAAACCAACCAAACAAAAAAAACATATAGTCTACTGTGAAAAATGTCCTGCACACCTGCCTTTTGAAGCAAACTTTTTTATGCACAGGGAGTGGTGGAACACGGCATCAGTCACTTCACTGCTTCACTGGACAGTTTGTTTACCTGTCAAAAGTGGAGGTAGATTTTCTTGACGACTGCTATTAATTACCCCATGTGGTTGGACCTCCAAACGTGTACAATGAGTTGAATGTGACAATCATCTTGTTAAATCTATGGATGTTCACAGAATGTGCCTTCATAAACCCATACCAATATTATGGGTCTCATCCCAAAGATATTTTTCTGGAGGTAATCATTCAGTATAGATGAAATATCAAGGATTTTGTGTGTTGAAGTGTTTCCCATTTTGTCAGCCCAGAACTCACCTCCCCATCAAGCCTACTGTATAATACAGGGCAGGAAGCAGAGTGCAGATTATAGTTCTGATCTCATTGTCTAAGTTCCTGTGCTAGTAGACTGGGTTTGGCATTCAGGAAAGAAATACACGTCCTGCCCAATGTGCTATTAAAGACTCATTAGTGAAGTCATGTCGTCTTTATTGCTCAGGCTGTTAATTTGTTAGGAATTTTATTTGGTTAGCTCCTAAAAGATGAGGGCAGAGAACTCAGGAATTAGGATCTAACATGAAGCTATACATGGCCAGAGTGGAGTTATGAAGGCCTACAACTTTCCTCTTTCAACATTTTCAGTGTCCGTCCTGCAGCTGCATTCATGCATCTGACTTCAGCCTGGAATCACAGAAGAAGCAAATAAACTAACCCTAAAATAAAAAGACATTTGATTTCAGGAATCCTGCCATATACTGACATTAGTAGGGTTTTTCCTTTCCATCTTTGTCTCTCTTGCTGTGGTTCATCCTGCTCGTAGGTGAATTTTAATTGGACATATTTAATGGGAAATTTCCCAAAAAATAAACTGTTCAGCTGGGTTGAGGTGAATGAAGCAGGTTCCAGACTGTTTAGCTTCACCACAATAGCAAAAGGAAACAAATGCATTTGTGTCACTACAGTACAAAGAGGAAATTCAGTTGATTGAAAACAAACGTCTGCCTCAAGTGAGTACAACTGTTTGGAGATATTGAGGAAAATTTACTGACATTAGCAATTTCCATTCAGCCTCTCTAATTTGAAACATCATAATTTGGATAAAAATAGTCAGTTGAAAACCCAGCCTCTGTCTCCAGTTCCTCCTTTATGTGGTTGCATCCACACATCTGACTTCAGTGCAGGGTCAGTTTCTGTGTGTGCATAATAGTGTATGTGTGTGCGTGTGTGTGTGTGCATGTGTCTGTGTGTATCTGTGGTGCCATGTACAGTTACTCAACACGTGGGAGGGTTATGTGTACTTGTCAGCTTTTACAAGTTAGGTAAAATCCACATGTGTGTGAAAACATCGTTGATGTTCTCATGTCAAAGTGCTTATGTGAGTCTTCAGCTTCTGCTTTTGGATACAGAAAACAAAATTTCTTATCAGCTGAATGCTACTAAAACATAAAAGGTGATGCCACTCAATTTTGGGTGGTATTACATGTGAGCTCTGGTTAAATTTGTCTTTATAGGGGAGAGACTAAGTTGAAATACTGAATGTGCATACCCTGCCCTACCCGCCTCTGATTGGCCAGTAATCGTATGTCAGTGTAGTCTCTCCCATCTCTTTATCTTGATTTTTGTAGATCTGTTTGCTAGTATTTCATTTTATGAGATCACGCAGTTGACTTATGTGCATCTCCTGTAGCTGTATTTCTTACCTCCGCCGCAGAGATGAAACCTCCAGCAGGGGGTTATGTGATCTTCCCTGTTCATTTATCCATCTGTCCAATTATCGTTAATCGTACAGCTAAAAAATTACTAGATGAATTTGGATGAAACTTGGTTGGTTGTAGGTCTGTGTACAGATGATCAAATTTTTGGGCCAGTTGACCCAGAGTGGCAATTTGGCGAGAGGTTAGAATATGCAGGTCTTTGTACACCACCATCACTTGGAGGAGGCACATGGTATATAGCAGTGAACACATACATAAATACATACACAGTTTCCAAATGTACCCACATAAATCACAAAACCCGTTGGAAAGGTTGGCCTCTGGTCAAGGCAGCAGACCACATTTTCCCTCCGATTGGGTTGAGTCCTATAACAACAGCATTGTTGAAACCCACCTTTGCAGAGGTTTGTGCTCTACCGAGTCACTTTTTGTTTAAATCTGTGTCAGAATTACTTTCTCCACTCTTCTTTACGTTGCTTTCATGTGCATTGTGGCTGGATTGTCTGTGGACTGTATATAATCATCACAGTGTGAGCCTGACCATTTTCATGTGTGGTTTTGAAAATCTGAAGTTATGTATGGACAAAAATATAATTTTGGTCAAGTTGCCATCACTTGATGGCGTGATAAGACGCTAAAAGTCGAGGTGAAATGACAGTGTTGGGTAGCCATTTCTCTACAGCCTGAGAGCCAAGACACTGCTGAGTACTTTTGCTCTGAGTGCTGTCAGTGTATTTACATTATTATATATATCATATACAAGTGTAGATTGTGCTGTGTACTGTTGCATGGACCTTTCCCAACTCATCCAGGTCCTTTGCCATGTAGCCTCTCATCATTTATCATAGTAGTGGATGGGAAAACACTCCCTGTCTTGTTCCCACCTGTGGGAGACAGTGTGCATATTAACAAACTGTCTGCAGGCACATGAACACATTTCAAAAAGTGGTTTTAAATTCAGCTCCTGCTGTAAGCCATGCCACCATTACAGGTTTTGAGTGTTCTGTCATGGATGATCAAATCTGAGCTGAAAAAACAACTGCCACAAATGGATGACAGGCTTTTGAAATTAATTCCTGCCAGATACCACAGATGCTCCACACTTAGTTCACTCAAAAGCAGAATTCAGTTTTGACAGTGATGGATTAACCTTCACAGCTCTCAAAAGTGGCAACATCAAGGCTGTGATGGGTCCAGCCCACACACACTCAGAGAAGCTGGGAGCATGTGTGCGCTCACACACACACACACACGCGCACACATTCTACACTCTGATCTTTGTCATTTGCGCAGTACTTTGTGTTCTCTTACCCATAAACACGCTTGCACACTCACCCATTAACACACACGCACACTGTAATCTTGGTCTGAAAACATCAGCGCTACTTTATGTGCATGCACGCATACACACACACACACACACACAGACGCTGCCACGTATCATCTGAAGTAGGCATCAGTGCCACTGTTGTGGAACAAACAAACAAAGATGCTGCGATGCCTCTGAGCACTCCTCTACGCCGGCAGTGCTATGGAGAGCTCAGTGTACCACATGCTACACCTGCCGGCTGTTTGTTCTGCCTCAACAAAGCCATGCTCTGAATGTGTGAGGGGTGTATCAAAAGCCTTCTTGTTATTATTCTGAGCACACTGTATCGTTAATTGTTAAGCCTGTTGCCTCCTGGCTTTTCCCCTTCTTACAAACAACTAACATTAGGGACAGAGGAAATGCTAAAGTATAATTGAGTTTGTTTGCACAGACAGGAGCTGGAGGCTTGATTCTAAAGATGGTTGGCATACTGCGGTTTAGTGAACAAGATGTTACGGTGTCGGTGTTTCTTGGTTATAAAGGGGAGGCAGCCACTTGGTGCCATCTGGTCAAACTCTTCCACTCATCTTAGGCTATTTGTATTGAAAGCCAGTGGCATAGGCAGTGATTGCTCTCGTAGCGGGATGCTGTCTGGACTGGTTTGTCATCTGTGTTCTACAACTTGTCAGTGATGAAGGAATTTCCCAGTGAGCAGTCAACAATGTACTATTAGTGTTGCTGACATGTTTGCCTCTACAGTTAATATTTCAATGTGGAAAATGCAAGTGCAATGGCCCTAATGTTAAGGACCCGCCACAGAGCTGCACTGACAATGGCTTGTCGTGTGAACAAGCATTACACACTGGGGCCACGGTGTCTCTTTCAGTTCCCTTCATCTTGGCCCTTAATGTGTGCTGTGTTTGTACAGTTGTGAGTAATAGCCCAAAGTTGTTAGGGCCTCACAAAGCAAGGGAGGCCTGGTCGCACCGTGACAGTCCAGAGCCTTTTAGTTTTTTAGAGCTCTCAGAGAATTAGAGGAGCCTGCAGATTTGTATCAGGTCAGCCTAAACTCATCTCATGACATCTATGCTTTTTCAATTTAGACTTTGTGGCACAGTGCTGTAAGCAGCCAGTTCTGCTAGTTTCCCTATTGTGAAGCTTTCCAGTGGTTTCAAAGGCCAAGGGTTGCATTCAGAATCCACACTACAGGAGAAAGGACACAGATACAAAATCGGTTAAGGACAATGTTTGTTAATTAGTTAATTTATTTATTTTGTTTGAACAGAAAGATGACCCTGCTTGTTTCTGATTAGTCATTGAATTTCAAAAAATCAAAGAATAAAGTCAGGTAATTTCTCATTAATCCTGATAGAACATCATGCAGTTTTACAAAAAGAAGGTTACTTTAAAGGAATGTACTAGAATGCATTTTCTAATTGTACTTACCCATTCATTGAATAAGGGAGTGTTTTTCAGTTTTTCTCCACAGCTAGCCCAGCTGTGGAGCTGTAAAATGAAATTAACGAACCTGGAAGGAATAGACATAGACAAGTTAGTTATGGAAAAGCAACATTTTTATTACCTCTCATATGCCATTACAAGTTATTTGAGTAACTGTTAACATGAACATTCGGAAGGTCTTCTTAATATTTTTTTGACATTCATCTTACCCAAATTAAGAGGAGCTGCCTGGCCAGCTGGAATAACACTGATCCTAAAACTCACTGGTCCTATTCATTTAATCACCACCATCTGTGGCACTCAGAGCCAGTCAAGTGGTTCTCAGCATGTTTGTTGGTGTGATACCTTCAAATGAAACAATGATCTCATCCTCTCTTCCTTCTATATGTTCTTGTCATTTGTGTCATCATTTGTCCCTATCAGGTGTTTTCAGCTGTGTTGTGAAACTGATTAGAATACGCTTGAACCCACTGCGGTTCACTTTCAGTTTGTATGGGAAACTTCCATTACGTGGCCCTCATAAAGGCTTGCATTCAAGCGCTATCAACTTCTGCTATTGCAAATAGTCAAATGTTGTTCCTCTCTGCCCCTTATCAAGATCAGAAAGGCAAGAGATTTGTTTAATACAAAGACTTAATTTGCTTGTATAAGAGGATGTGTAACCCCAGAGATTTGCCTTGATGGGAAAAAGGATAAAATACCACCAACAACAAAAAGCAAGTGGGCTCTGTGTGAGCCCACACACAGTCAAAAAGCATTTTCACTAAATGACTAACCAGCTGTCTCTCTGTCTCTGTAACTGATGAATATGTACAGAGTAAAAGGAAGCTTGTTTGTATGAAGTACAACATCAGGACCTCTTAACATGCCTCAGAGGTTGTTAGACCAGACGGACGCAGATAATAGTGTTTCAACATGCTGGCTGTGCAGTCCAACTGGGGGCCTCTTCTTCAACTGCCTGCAGTGTTGGTTCCTGGGTCTGGGAGGAAGTGGTGGCTTGCGGCGTTAACTTGATACAGAGAGGATGTTCGTTGACAGAGATAAGCAAGCACATGACAAAGAGGAGGAAAGGTGTATAGTTTCTGATCATTTGAATGGAATAGACAACATGTGCAAAATGTGCGCTTTCCATAAGAGGTGGACTCACATCTCCAAATATGATACAGTGAACTTAATGAAGCCATTCATGCTTCTTTTATTTTGTTTTAATTTTTTTTTTTCACCAGCAGTAGTTTCCTGTACAGTCTTTGCTATTTAGAGCCTCCATGTGCATCTTCATGTATAAACAGAGGGCATACAATTGGATCCATATGTATTTGGACAGTGACGCAATATTTATAATTTTTCTCTTGTACACCACCACAGTGGATTTGAAATTGAGTAATCAAGAAGAGACTGAAGTGCAGACTTTCTGCTTTAATTCAAAAGGTTGAACAAAAAATGGCATTAACCGCCTAGGAATTACAGCCAGTTTTATACTTTGTCACGTTCATGAATATAGCATCTTGCGCTACATTATTCAATATTTCAGGCTTTTTAGAGGAGTGGTGGTACATTGGCCCAGTATTTTGAAAAGTGCCAGGTTTTAGTAACCCTGCTTTCTTTATAACAGTCAGTGTAGTCAGTGTAGGATTGATCCGTTGTTAATTTCAGCTATTTAATCCATTTCATAAATGCTGAGTGATGGCCAGTATTCGGAAGGCATTATTCTTAGTTTATATGTTTATATAAGATTAAAGTTATACCAGTACACATGAAGGTAGATGAAGCTGAAAGCAGAGCCTCATAAAATCAGATAGTTTGTTCAGTGGTAATTAGGAAGAAGGATTGGCAGCCTTGATACTGGACATGAGGGAGGGAACTTGGTGTTTCTGGACAGACAAGTGTAGCCTAAGGCTGGGCAATAAATTGAAAAATGTTGAAATCACAATAGATCCAGCCTTCCCTAGCTGTATAAAGAAGGTATTGTACTGTGTGGAGTCCTTGTCCCACATTTTAAGTTGAATGTTTTGAAATGAAATCTTTCATTTTCTTCAGCGCAAAGCTTAATCATAAGGAGCCAAACCCCAAGCACACAGATTCATAGAAGCTGTTTCCAGATGCGTTACAACACTATCACAGTCACAGTAGTCTGCGAAAACTCAGCTAGATCATGTTATTCTTACAGAATTGTCATAGCGCTATGAAATTTCTGTAACACCTACAGGTGAATGTCTATGCCACATATCGCTATTCTTCTCACCGTTAACTCAGCTCTATTGGGTTTACTTGACAAACCTGCTAATCCCTATTTGTAATTTACCATATCCTTTTTCAAATGCATTTTTTTCATGATGTTAAGTGTTGTTGAACGACCCAGATGTTGGTATTCCCCTCCACTGTGTAGTATTAATGCTTCAAGACAGACAATAAACCATTAATGCAAGTAGAGGCTCTACCGGCGTCTCTTGACCCACTTTCCAACTTCCTCAGGAAGTGTCCTGCGTTGCTTAAAGGCTTAACTGCTTCAGATGTCATCAGCAGTGCTGTTGAATGAGAGCTTAGACACCACATCTATCACAGTCAACATAACCTGAATCTCTTACTCGCATATGTCAGGACTCCAAATTCCTGTTTTAGACTCCCTGGACAAGGGCACTCAACTTGTGTTTTTTTTCCCTAACTTACCTTTAATTTTGCTGTTTACCCACTGTAACTTCTTGAGCACATTTATTAAGTGTAAAATAACATTTTAGACCTTACACATAAAAAATAGAAATTATTGTTCCTTATATGTCAAACAACCTCATTTGTGTTATTTTGGGCATTTGAATTTGTACAAAGCCTAGGATGCAGCTTGTCAGTACATCCAAGAAAGCTTCACCAGATAGTTCAAGAAGTAGATGTGTATCGTTGTATGTTCAGATGATGTGGCACAGATGTACCCGGAGGAAGTCTAGGATTTCGATGATTCATGTGAGCTCAAGCAGAGAGAGGAGGGACTGAGAGACACTGCACGATTGTCTCAGATTTTCTCTCTCTTAGATACTTCTACAGTAACCACTGCACTGTATGTTCTCATATTGCACATGTTCATATTTTGTTTTCTGGCTCCTCAAACCACAGAAATATAGAGTGATGTAGAGTTTTGTTTAATGCTTTGGGCCAGGACAAGGGTAGTTTCCTAAATTTGGGTCCCAATATGAAAAGGTCTCAAAACTTCTTATTTAGTTGATTGATGTGAACTCAGCAGAGAGAGGAAAAAGAGACATACAATTCTATTTCTGACTCTGGCTCACAACCCAGCTCCTGACCAGTATTATGCTTACTCACTGATATGCTTTCCATATGATCGCATGGAGTTTTGCCATCATTGTATAGGCCCTCCTCCAAGTAATTTCCTTTACGCTACTATACATACATTCTCTCTTTCTCTCTTCCTCTCTTTCTCCACTCTGCCCTGCCCACCCTCTACTCCTCCTCCTCTCCCAGCTTTTTGTTAGATGTAAAGCCTTTGCATAAACCCCATGCATTCTTTTGGCACATGTGCAAAACACATCACTGTCCTCTGGCAGTGCCATTAGCTGCAGAGCCCAACACTGACCTGCCATCAGCCCTGCATAGGGGTTAGAGCTGAGTGAATGGAAGTGGGGGATGGAAGGGGAGGATGAAAGGGAGGAGAAATGGATATCAGAGACAATAACTGGCTTCCCATCCAAGTATTTTAATGCAAATCACGATGAAAGGCTGAATGGAAATGGAAGATTTGCATGCAGATTGTTCAGTATTGCCATAGTTTCCTTGGTTATTTAAGATAAAAAAATGTTAAATGTTTTAGGCAATTACAGTAAATGATAAGATTCGAAGCAAAGGAACCATTGTCTGTGAAATATTTCTTCACAGTAATCTCCATGATATGCTACACGCATTACCACGCCCATGTGCTGTCCCCATGTATGAGAAGACTGCCCAGTTCATTTGTTTGCCTTGGTCAGGATTCTTTGTTTTCTCCTTTAGAAAGCCAGACTCTATCAGCATCAGCTGACACAAAAACCAAAACCAGGTGGCCTAATACTTATCAATTTCTTAAAGGATTATTTCCATTTTCTTGTGGGTGAGTATTCTGAGAAATGTTAATTGAGGTCAGTTTATTTGCTCCAACCCAGCAGTTGTACACCCGCCTAGATTTCTCTGTATTTTGCCTCACACCCCGCTACTGGGGGGAAGACCCATAGACACATGGATAACACTTACTGACTTTTTTCAGAGCTGTCTCAGGTGATCTGATCACAAAATGGACAGACAGATTGCCGTTCACACCTGGCATTATTATGTATCTCAAATGCATGCCCAGTGACAGCTTATGATCGAATATGCGGTCGACCTCAGATTCATCCTTTTTCCATTTCTCTGTACTTTACAGCTTATCCACAGTTTGAGGGCATTTGTAGAGAGTTGGGTTGTGAATATCAGTACTGGAGCAGGTGTAGCTGTGATAATCACCAAGGGAAGGATATAATGAAGTGAAATGTGTTTATTTGCATATAGAGCGGGGAAGTGAGATCCAGTCACAATTGGTCACTCGAGACACACGTGGAGATGCATTCTATTGCCAGGTGTGAGCGGATGTACTTAGAGCTGTCCTCTTGTGATGAAATCACCCAAGATACATGTTAATTCCAGCTGTAAACAGGGCCATAGCTACTAAAAGGACCACGGAGGAAGTAAGGGAGAGAAGAGACAGAGGTATAGAAGTGATTGAATGGGAGAGGTGTATGAATCAGAGGGTGGGAAACAGCATCCAAAGGTGTAGATGGACAGAGGTGTCTGACTTAAAAGAAAGATTCAGAGAACCAGACCACAGCCAGAGTGAAGAAGTGCCAAAACAGCCAGTATGTTCATCAATAGTCATTTATCCTGTTGAAGCTTTCTTTAGTTCATGAGCAGTTCATGAGCAAACTCCTCCCACTTGGTCAATGTAAATGTGGTGATACTGTGCTCCCCAAATCCTGCTTGTTGTCAGAAGTGTGCACCTACTATTTAACATGAAAAAATATATGTGAAAGTGGGTCTTTTCACAGTCCTTTCTGTCTTTTACTGTGTCCTCAGCTTAAATTGCTCTGGCTAAGAGTGTCAGTGTGAAATCAAAGACCAGAGTGTGCGAAAAAGGGATGTGGCAGCCAGAGCAAAGAGAGAGTGAAAGAGAGAGGAGAATGTGCAGTGACGGTTTGAAGGGAACAAGCTGTTCCTATGGAACCTGTAAATGAGAGGAGGAAGGAATTTTTTAAGAGGGAATCACGTCATGACAGAGCTGAGCTGGAGGAGGAGAGGAAAGTTGGCTATGCTGATCTTCCATATAACTGTACAGGCATCTTTACAGTGTAGTTTAAACCTGCATCTAAATGGAATACACTCTGTGATCACCACATAGGCTTATGAAAACAAATGAGATGGTTCACAAGTATTTTTACACTAACAAATTCACTGGGGTATTACTTATTTTAGATCATCATGTTGGCTTATGAAAAGGCAAGATGTAAACTGAAACGTGCTGCCACAGAGCAGAACTCAGCCGCAGTACTTTTGACATCAAATTGCGTCTTTTTCCCTTAAGGCTTCACAGACAATCAAGAAAAATGTGGCATGTAACTGTTATCATATGTTTTCTATCCCACTCTCTGTGTCTGTAGCTGTGGAGGCTGGGGTGAAGAGAGGCAGCCGACCAGGGAAGAGTCGGCGAAGTCCACTGCAGGCCCTGTACAATGGAGACCAGGTGAGGAAACACCTCACCAAAACTAAATCCCTTGTAATGACGGAGTAACTCCTGAATAATGGAAGAAAACCGTTCAGTCCTTTATGAAAGGAGGAGTATGTTTTACACCTCTGATCAGCCTGATCAGTATTTTGTTCTCAGGCTTTAACCTGTTCTTGCTGTGCTCCACCACAGTGTTTTACTGTGAAAAGTGACAATCGTATATCTAAGACCTGATGTCTAGCTGAAGACTACACTCCTCAAAACTGTTTTTTGGATTTACTTTTTCCATTTTAAAACTGCAGTGAAGATTTGGTTGGCTTTGTCCCACTCTGTGGTACATTTCATCCAGTTTTGAGATTCAGCCATTTATTGAGGTGGTACTCTTTCCAGATGTTACCCACAAACATGACATTTCTCCTGGAGTGATTATTGACATTGGAAGGAAGAAAACTCACCAAATTTAATTTAACGTCATCCCCGCATTTATTTTCTCAGAAAATATTGTTTCGGGACACTTTCTTGGCATCTCATTCGAGGTTGTGCTGCAGGGTATTATCTCTGAAGGTCACAATAACCCAAAATCTGACCATCATATAGTGTTTACTTTTCTGTGAGGCTGATTGGGTGCGATTTCTAGAATTAAGTCTGTGATTTAACATGCAAGTCCCAGGCCTTTTGGACTAAACTCCTGTGACAACCTGGAGGATAGTGAAAGTATAGATTGCCAACTTTGTCAGCTTCAATAAACAAGTACACAGTCCCAGAGCCAATAGATAGAAACCGAGGAGGAGGATGTGGCAAGAAGAGCCGGTAGGCATCATAAAAGGAGATTTTCATCTGATGCCAATGTTAAAATTGAAGTCTTCTGTCAGCTCCTACTGAAGCTTTTCCTCTTTGTCTGTTGTCTTTAACAATAATCTTTATCTCTTTTTGTTTTTGTAACAAACCAATGCACCACTAATGAAAGCCATCCATTTGAACTATGAAAGTATTCTCTCTGCCTTTGCTTCCACTTCATCATTATAATGACACATTTTGCATATATGTAAATATGATTTGTACTTATGCTGGAAAGATTTAGCCCTATAGTAGTTTTCACCAAACTTTTACTTGATCATTAGCTCCTCTTCAACAAAGAACAGGCATGAGCATGATTTCGATAGCACCATCATCTCACCCTTGACTCACAGTGGTTCTGACCACAAAACTTGCATCCAACATTTTATAGTAAATATTTGTGTTTCTTCTTCTTCCTCCTCCATTCCTTCACACTTTACCTGGTGATGGCATGATCTCTGCCAGCAGTTGGAGCTGTTGCCAGCGCAGAGGTCTCTCCAGGACCGTAGGGAGCTGTTGGAGCAGACGTGTCTTAGCCACACCAGGAAGCGTAGGGTGCTTTCCAATGAGGATCTCAAACACCTAATTGTGGACGATAAACACAGCCTTATCTACTGCTACGTCCCTAAGGTTGGTAAACATGACGTACCTGTGTGTAGCTGAGGTTACATGCCACAAAAATGTCTGCAGAAGATGTCATTTTATCTTGTCCTGAGTCTTAAAATTCTGTCCTATCAAACATAAAACATGGGTCACTTTACTATGCAAATTAAATTATTTTAAGAAATTTATTTTTTGAAGGAGAAACTCTTCAAACAAATGAAGTGATCCACAGTGCTTTAATTCAAGGAAATCGTTGTAATAAATGAAATTGTATAAGAAGTAAATTAAATTATTTCATTCTCTCTCCAAAGAATGAACCGCATTGGACCTTCATTTGTGCCTCTTTGTAACCGCTGCCTGCTCACTGTAACTGGAATCTTAAAGTTCTAATTTAAATTTTTTCTTACATCCACATATGCATTATTTTTCTAAAAATCAGATGGACATTTTGTTGCAGGTTATACAGGTACACCAATATACAAAAAAAAATACTGCAGAAATATGGTGTTTGGATGTATTTGTGTGCATAGGATTTTTTTTTTTTTACATTTTCTGCATTATAAACATGCATCTACTTGATAATTAACACAAATTCTTCATCCTTTTAACTTCCTTATCACTTCCAGGTGGCTTGCACCAACTGGAAACGTATCTTGATGGTGCTAACTAGCGACGGCCGCTACACCGATCCCCTTGCCATCCCTGCCAATGAGGCCCACGTGCCAGGTAACCTCCGCACACTCTCCGAGTTCTCCGTCTCTGAGATCAACCAGCGCCTCCGCAGCTACCTCAAATTCATCTTCGTGCGGGAGCCCTTCGAGCGCCTTGTGTCTGCGTACCGGAACAAGTTCACACGGAGCTACAACACCGCTTTCCACAAGCGCTACGGGACCAAGATCATCCGCCGACACCGGCTCAACCCGAGCCCTGAGGCGCTGGAGAAAGGCAACGATGTTTCCTTTCAGGAGTTTGTGCAGTACCTGGTCGACCCACGGACTCAACGAGAGGAACCTCTCAATGAGCACTGGGAGCGGGTGCACTCCCTCTGCCACCCGTGTCTGATCCACTACGACGTGGTGGGGAAATATGAGACCCTAGAGCCGGACGCCCAGGCTGTACTCAGATTAGCCGGAGTGGAGGGGACAGTTCAATTTCCAACCTCGGGTAAGAGCACCCGGACCGATGAGGACATGGCAGCACGCTTCTTTAAGAACATCAGTCCCTTCTACCAGAAAAAACTGTTCAACATGTACAGGATGGACTTCCTCCTCTTCAATTACACCACACCACATTACCTCAGGACTCGATGACGGGGAAGGGAAAGGTTGACTTCCGTGCCAGGGATGAAACTTATTGAGGGTATTTAATAGCAGGCTTGATATCTTCTCCATCCACAGCCCATTTAAGTTTTTGGCTAGTGAAGTTAATTTTGCACTTTTCCGGTCACCCTGGGCTTGTGGGCTTTTAGAGTTTCCATCCCCACCCAGAATGGCCTCTGCATCATGAGCACTGTCCTTTTGCTATGATTTTCCATCGAAAACTGTGCAGTATGACTTGGGTTACAGGATTCAATGAGTGGATTTTCCTCAGTGGTGGCATATTGCTTCGTTGGAGTGAAAGACAGGCAGGTCATGCTGCACTGCCTAATATGCAGAAGAAGGTGCATGTGTAACTTTGTCAAATGAAAACTGGAATCACTCAAAACGGCTGGAGACCTCTTCAATATTTAATAACCATCACTTAACTGATTTGCTCTCAATGTGAAAACAACAACAAGAAAATCTTTGTAATGCCCATTTGTGAGATAATTTTTTTTTCATACATAGCAGAACAAATGTCATGCATGTCTCCAGTGATGACAGGTTGTCCTCCAAATTTGGTTAAAGGTCATGCATTCTCTTTGTGTGCACAAAGTGCATTTATGTCAGGGATTCAAATTCAGTATTTATTTTTTGGCCAATTTGTCCATCAATTCTTTCCGAGCAAATGTTAGTCAGCCAGGGTGAATTGCCTTTAATTCTATTCTGTTAGGCCTGTATGTGTATTGTGGTTGAGTTTGTGCAATGTGCCTTGCTAGAAGTCCCTCAGTGCCTGCTACAGCAAACATTTTGTGATAACTTCTTCCCCCATAAAGCCAATGAGCCATAAAGGAGAAGTTACACTTACAAGAAGCAGGTTCTTCTCTTGCACGAGAATACATGTTAATGTGCTGACTGTGAAACTGAGCAAGCAGCAAATGATCTCTAGGCACCTACAATATCTTTGTAAGACCATTATTTATGTATGTCAAGGTTAAAGTATTTATTATGAGATTGTGGACACATGATTTTGTGAATATGAATGAACTTTATATGGAAGAGTGATTGAAGATTTTCCTCTCTTTTGGAGGGAACACTTGCTTGCATGGAAAGTCAAATGCTGTCTAAGCTTTTGCACATAAACCGATGCCAAATTGAAGCCTTCTGCAGAATTATAAAACTTGAATGCAGCAATATCACAGTCTTTACGTGCTTGATCAAATCGCAACTCAAATAATATCGCCTGCGCTTGTAACTTGTGAAGACACATGTTCACTCTGCCTTACATGTATAGTTTTCAGTGAAACTCCCAGTTATTCCCTGATTCCAGTAATAGCTTGGATCCCCCCTCTATCGCTGTCTGTATTTAGCTCTGGGCAGGTTGGCTGGACAAACAACCACATAGCTGTGGTCAGAGCTGGGTCAGGCCCAGCACTGTGCCTGGTCAGAGCTTCCCTTGTTAGGGTGAACACAGGCACATGAGGGGTTAAACCACCCACAGTCATCGCCACTGCAGGGCCTTGTTCAGCAAAAGTCATGGAATTTATGGTGGGAATTAATGGTAATAGTAGGGAGTTAAGGGTAGAGAAGTTTATTAATGGTGCACACTGCACCATTAATAAACATAATGAATCATTGTCGCTCCATTGAAGTCTGATTTTAAATCAGTAAGTCTGATTTTTTTTTTCTTGAAAGAGATGGTAAACCCAGCTAAAATGTGGATTTTCTTATTTAGTATTCTTATTTTGTATTATTGACAAAGATTTTAGAATTTCCAAAAGTAGGAACTACTTACTAACTGTAATTTTCTACAGTGATCTATTCCAGCAGGGCTGGCTGGGCTTTAGTTCCACTTGTAGCGTAACAATATTGTCTGGACCCTGATAAGCAAAGTGAAAATATCCCACTCGTTAGAGTTAATTTATTAGTTCGCCATCTCTTTAAATGTGAGATAATTTCACTTTTTTTTGGTCAAATTTTGTTGAATCAAGTCTTATCTTGATATTAGTGGAATGATCCACCTTCTTCTGCCTGCTAACCTGCTGACACTGCAGTAGGGCAAGTGAAATTATCTCACTGCAATGGAAGAATATTGTCCATGTTGAAAGAACAGTATGACTTTTGGATTATGAACATGTGACTGAATGACTTGTTATACAGGGAAGCACCACCCACTGCTACTCAAACACAATTCTGCACCATCAAATGATCATTCACGTCACATTTTGTGATGAAGAGTTGGTATTTGCCTTCACTGGTGCACTAGCCTTCCCTCAGCCTACCTTTATAGGCTTTTACTGCAGTGAGTGATTTCCTACATTTCCCAGAATACCTTTGACAACCCTCGCAGAATAGGTGCAAACTTGTTGCCTTCAGTATGCGTAGGTGCAGAAAGCCATGAGAATAGTGATAGATATAGCATAGAAATAGTTTGTCTAGACAAAACAAGAGCTGCGCCCGTTACTCAGAAATCACATCTTGTAGCTGCATTGCATTGTGGTCTATTGGGGCTACTCTCACTGGAGACACTGATTCATTCCTCCCTGTATGAGTGTGGAATATTGGGGCAAAATGGCATGTCTTCAAAGAAGCCATTGCTCTTTGATTCAGAGGGACTCACACTGTTGATATTCTAGCTGCTTTGGATCTGGATGTAATATATCATTACATGTCAAAATCACATCCTCTACATTTGGTTAATTATCCATGAGAGTGAGAAAAATGTGCCACCAGTGAGCCCAGAAATGCAAGCCACATTACCATTTGTTTTAAACTCAACATGTTCTAGTTCCAAGTCGTTTCTTAGCTTTCTTTTGAAATATAGTCTCGTTGAACATAACCTAGGCTACTCCCAGGCAGGGCCATTTGGGGAAGAAAAGATCACATTTTATCCCTTTAGGCATGCTTTGAAAAGTGCAATATTTGTATGTGAGTATGAGTAGTGTGTAAAAAGCTGTGTCTTTATAAGTGACTTTCTCCTTTAATCAAGCCTGCCACCTTGTGCCACAGTTTATTTTTCAAGCTGGCTATGTTTGGGACCATGGATTACAGGGTTTTTTGTGTTTAATGTTCCCCAGTGTATCAGTATGTTATTTAAGCCATATTGTACAAGAAGCTGTGACCTGCCAAAAGCCAATCACGTGCTTCCATCTTTTTCTCCCTGTTGGGTCGATGACATACTGCACTAACTGTACCATTCCATTTTCTCATCCTTTTGTTCTCTGGAAAATAACCAAGTAACACAAAAGAGTAGCTTGTTCCTTTAAGGGATCTAACATATGTCGATCAGGAACGATGAGACACTCCATCTGTTTCTATACAGTTATTCTCGTAAGTCATAAGTGTCTCTGGGCAGTGATTCATTATGAGACAGCGAACACAGCGCAATCAGTGAGAATTACTCATGCACAAGCTTCCTTGTACCACGAAACTGTGAATGTAACCGATGTGCACTTGCTGATGTAAAGGTTGGATGGCTGTTTTTTTTTTTTTGTTTTGTTTTGTTGTTGTTTGTTTTTTTCTTGAATTGACTTTCACCAAATACAGTTCCTGAACAGCAACACGGTGTGTGGTGTCATCTGTTTTATCCCTCACTCAGACAAGACTTAGTCGAGTTCAAGCAGGGTTCCGTCACATTCTCTATTCTGAAACTTTTCCAGACTTACATCTCCAGCAAAATCTTGGTGGATTTTTTTCAGACTGTGTCACATGTCAGACTTGTGTATGACTGACGTCTGCCTCGCCCATGTTAGTCATGTCGATTGATTTCAAACAGTTTGCATCATGTTCTTTTCTGTTTTAGAGTCCTTCGTCAACCACTGTATTATATTTTAGATGGGTAAGTCATTCCTCAGAAAACTTGCATCTTCCATCTTGTGGCGTTGGATCGAGCCACACAGAAAACATTCAAGCAGCAGGAGCAGGCAGCTCCCAACCCAAATGTGAACAAAATCAAAATGCGCTGCTTGTAATGATTAATTTATGATTACAATTTCTGAACAAGACTTTTAAAAATGCTTTTTAGAACACTCTAAATATAAGCAGTAGTCTGGAAACGTGAATACTTTTTCCATACTCATCCAGACATGGAAATTATCAAATCATATTTCATACTTTATCATGTTTTTCCAGATAGAGCAAGAAACCTCTCCAACAATCCTTTCCAAAGGGGTATTTCAAGAGGCAGATACACTGGTAGGTTTTTGTTTTGTTTTTTTTAATGAAAATGTTTGAAATTTGGATTTGTAATCACCACTAGGAAAAGTATCTCAGCTAAATTAGCACATAATACAAGGCATAAGTGTAACATTTTCCCACCTATTTGGCTAAATTAATCTTGCTCATCAAGGTCCCAAGTGCTGGCCTAACAATGGAATGGAACAATGGGATTGAAGCTATTGTTAGACCTTGTAAAGAAAAGACGCCAAAAATCATTTTCATTGCATTATATTATACTGTTGGTTTTTATTAAAATAGAACTATCCAGAGCCACAGAAAACACGTGAACACTCATCAGACATTTGTCACAATTCATCTCGACACACACAAGACATGACAGGCGTGGAAGCTCAGGGGACACAGCAGTACTGGAGAAAAGGCAGTTTTAAAGCGTGTGTTGACAGAGTCCCTAAACTTAAAAAGTGGCAGTGTTAACACTGAAGTACAACGTTTCACCTACACAAAGCATGAAAAACGGACAGTTCAAATAAAGCTTCTAGTTGGTCGACACGGACACGGTTGTAGAGGTGGACATTCTAGTTACGACGAAGTTGTTGCTGTTTTTGCATTCAAGACGATCTTAGATGTATTTTTAAAACACTGGTGCAAACTCACATCCAGGTATTCTGCTTTTGCACTCTTCTACCATGTACTATTTAAGACACACTGGTGTGCTGTTACAAGACAAGCTTAGCTGTGGCCTAACTCTCATAGCATCATGGTAAAGTATCTCATTAGCTCTAGTGAAATAAACTGATCTCCAAATATTGTAAGTCTATATTTTCTTTATTTCATGAGATTCTAGTGTAAAAATTACTGTGTAACAGTGTGACAAGGAAGAGCTTTTAGCAAAGCACTAGTAATACTAACATACATCACATTAAAGATCAATTACTGACAAGGTTATTTTCAGACGCCTCCTATTTTGGTGACACTATCTTTTCAGTGATCGTGTGGATTGTCCCACTTGTAGCGGCAAACAGCGAGACCATTCCAGTTCATTTCATGAGTGCATTTACATGCACATTCATATATTTATGTATCACTGTTATTCTGGATATTGGATGCCCTTTTTGAGATGACACAAATAACATTATGAAAACCCTTAATGCCTTAAAATTTGTGCAACTCGCCAGCAGTCACAAAATGATTGAGTTGACATGGTCCGCGATACACTCAACTTCATCAGTCAGTGCCAGCCGTGTCATGCACTTTGTGACCTCTGGGGTGTCGTTTCAAGTCGGGGCTTTCATATTGTAGCTAGAACGTGAATATATCAGCGAGTATGCTTCAGTATACAGTACTTGGTTTGTTTTCCAGTTCTTTTTTCATATCAATATTTGCACTTTCTTATTCATGCACTGAATCTGGGGTATTCATAATTTGGATTTGAAGATAAATACACCAAATAAATATCAAATACCTAAAAAGGTTAAATAAATTAGCATTAAGAATAGTGTGTGCATGTACATGCACTCGCTGCTGTAATGATGAGGTTTTATGGTTCTGATAGCATCTTGAAATATTCTACTTTAATAATGAAAACAGTAAGGCTTCATGGACCCCCTCTGTTAAAGGGACTGTTAGTATCAAGTACTGAGCGATTACCCAGGATCCTCAGGCTACACAGTCGTTGTAAACACAAGGTGAATGATAAAAACACTGTCTCCATATACTGCCAATTCTTCAAGAGTTAAGATCGTCCACACTTGAGAAAGATATCTGTGTCATCTCTCAGACTGGCTGACAGCACAAAAAAAACAAAAAAACAAAAAAAAAAAACATGGTAAATATTTTGTAGAACACTGAAATTACTCTTCAAATTGTGATACCTTTGGACACAAATGTGGACGGAGGAAAAAACTAGTTATTGCTTGTCATTTGCTCAGTTTGAATAAAACTAGTATATCGCACAACACTGGAGTATCTAGTTAGGTGGTCTTTCTGAAAGGCTCACTGCAGTCTCTCTGGACAGGGAAACAACAACAATCAGCTCCAGTTGCAGCTGCAATATGGACATTTCCATATTTTTTAAATTAATCGCGCAGCTCTTTCCCACTAGGATCCTGCTGGGTCCTGCAAACTCAGTAAAGTGCTTGGAAACACGACTGTTTAGACCCTGGAGCAACTGCTACGATGATGTGAAATAGCAGAAAAAAAAGCCAATCCCATCACTCACAGGTGTGGCAGCATTAGTTGCACTTGCTAATTTCATAACATGTTGCAACAATAGGCCAGTTTGGAGACAGTGTCCCCTCACTAGAGACGCATATTCTCTCGGTGACACATGGGTGTGGATATGGATATGGATATGGATCCTGTCCATTTGAAAGATACCAGCTTGAGTGAAGGAACTTTAAGAAAAAGAGCCTTGTTTCTGACAGACAGACATGATGTGAATAGGCCTGATGGGACTTTCAAACTCTCCGCACATAAAGCGCCGCACAACAATCAATTCAAGTAAAATGGAAACCAGTTAGTGCGGTTGTGGGAAAGCTTCTGCCCAGTTTAGTCTAAAGGGCACGACTCTGACAGAAGATTCCAGTTTAACATTTCCCCAGCTTCGGCATCAATGCATAGTATAGCCCGTCCACATGTTTCCATATGTGGACTGCGGTAAGTCCACTGGTTGTCTATCCCAAAGTCCAACCAGATATCACACATACGATCAAAAATGTTTCACAGTAATGGCCGCTGATCAACATTTCTAGGGAACTATACAGAATTCAGTGGGTTGTATGCTGTCACACTGCATCATGGTGGCTACAGATTCCTCTGCTGAAGAACAGCTCAGAGGTGGACAATTCTCTCCACCAATGAGCAGCTTTGAATTTGTGTCACCTGGGTGGGCTTCTTGGTACAAGCCAGCTCAGTGACAAGGGTCAATCAAATGCTTTTTGTCCAATCAAAGCATTTCTGTGTAAATCAAACAACATCAGTGCAACAAGACAGTGGCTGGCTGAGAGTTCAGGGTAAGAGGTGTTGGGGCAGGGGGCAGATTTCAGAGACCCAGGTTGTGGAGCAAGGAGACGCCGCGGAAGCAGAGGGCCAGGAAGCCGGTGCCCAGCAGGTCTCCCAGGGCGGTCAGGTAGGGGATGGAGAAGTTGTCCGGGTCCAGACTCCTCCTCCACATCAGACGGACAATCAGGTCCGCCACGTACAGAAGAATGCCCACCTGGGAGGACAGCATAAATTATTCATAAAGGAGTGATTCGAAACATTTTCATTTTCAACAGTAAGGAATGCTGAGTACCAAAGATCGAGGCAAAAAAAACAGAACTTATGGCGCTTTTCCATTTTAGGACCTACTCGGTCGGGGTTCCAAGCGAGCTGAGTTGAGCTGAAAATGTGACATAAATGCTGAAACACAGCACTTGGTATATCCTTATTCATGCAAGCATGTAAATGCATCACTTGCTTAGGATTGTGGAGTGGTTCTGCATGTGTGCTTCTTTGTGTAAACATGTATGTGTTGTGAGTCAGTTCAAAAGCTTTTCCATGAAGCTTCCAGGAAGTGAACTCATTCAAGGTCTAAATGGGTCTGGACTCTAATGATGTATAACAGATATGATACGTGAGACTTATTTGAACCAACACCATGTTGATCAGATGCGAATTTCACGGTTGCCATGTTTACGGAGGACTTTAGCTTGCCAGGCAGAAATGTTGGCTTGCTATAAAAGGTAGCAAGCATATATTTTCAAGGTTTGTGTAATGTTAGAAGACAGTACAGTCCCACCAAGCATGTTCAAGCATTGTAAAGATTCTGACATTTTTCTCAAACGCAGCCCAGATCACTTTAGTGTTGAGGAGGTCACAGAGGTCTTTTTGTTGTACAAGTGTGCTGTACTTTTGGTTCTGGCCTGGAACCAGTCTGTTCTCACCAAGCTGCTGAAACACCAACAGCTGGTCCAGGTAGTTTCACAGCTATGCTCCAGGTCCCAGCAACCACTTTTCATGAGACTGTACACAGGTCAGTCGTCCGGTATGTTCTGATGAGGTTTCCACAAAGAGCTGCATGCCATGTGAAAGTTATTTATACATTTCTGCACCAATGAACCAAGACCAACCTGTGTACATTTAATGTACCTGTCAACTGATTCTGAGGGCCACAGAGTTTATGCGATACTGGTTGCCATTTTTATGTTTGAATTGTGTAGCAAGTGCAAGGCTGGAATAATGTGGTAAACTGTGTGTTGCCATACTTTGTAGCGATATGGATGCAAGTGAATGCCCACAGTGTTTCAGTGTATCCAGGTGCATGCTTTACCTGAAGCAAAGCGGCACACAGGTAGCAGATGCTGAAGGCTATGGTGATGGGTGCCTCCCCTCCCTGCAGCAGAGAGATGGCGTAGAGGAAGACCAGGTGACCAGGGACCACCAGCAGCAGCAACACACGCGCTGACTTGGAGTTCACCCCTAGGAGACGTACAAAGGAGAGGCATCCATTTGCTTTGGGAGTCAGAGAATGTTCCTTAACATGTTGCCTGTGGCCTTGTGCCAAGATCAAACTTAATACATAAAGCACTGTTTATGCTGCAGACTTCTCCACAAGGACCCCTCAACTCCAACATACTGACATTAAACTTACTGGGCCAATAGGCATTGTTGTTGCACCTCTGATCCATGGACAACATGTTTCATTGTGAAAACTTTAGGCAGCGCTGGCCTAAAGCTTAACAGCACACTATTCATCGTCGATAGCATGTGTTTTCAATAAATAAGTAGGATGAATCCAATGCATGCAGCACTTTCATCACAACACAGTGCAGCAGTATTCTCTCGCTGGAAACAAATGACCTTATGGCGCAGGGTAACACGTTCAACACTTGAAGCTTGATCCAAGCCTTAAGTGTCATACTTGTGAAGCTACTGGACATTTCAGAGTTCACAGATTCTGTAACAGTCTCTGTGCATTCAGATCAGCACACATTGCTGAGCTCCTGTCTGAGGAGAGTAGCTAACTGCTAGCTGATTGGCTGCTTGAAAGCTCAGCTACTGTTTCTAGATCAACTAATGCAGACATGAGGCAATCATGATCAATTCTGGATCCTCTGGCTGAAGAAAATGTACAGACCTCTCTTTATTATTAGTTGCATTAGTTACTTGTAAAGTTGTATATCTAGAGCAATTTAAGCCTCTTCCACTGTTGCACTCAATATAAGTTACAATGGATTTAAAGCTTTGCCTTAAGTTTGATGCAGATGTTCACTTTCTGATATGCATCCAGTGAGTATTATTTTTATCTGGGAAGGAGTGTGTTTGCGTTACCTGAGCAGAAGAAGGTGATGCAGGGGTTGGGCCAGTGCTGCCTCATCTTGTATGGCAGCACGCCCGGGATGCTCCAGCAGTGCAGGTAGGTGGAGAGACGACTGGCCTGGATGGCCACCAGATTACCACCCACACCTAGACGGGAGCGGAGGACAAAGACGTGACTGACTGACTGACTGAGCAATCAACCAAGTGTGACAGCAAGTGAGTAGGCGAACATGCAAGCACGAGTGAGAAAGTGAATGAATGAAACAAATGGATTGCCCGTGTCCAGTCTGGCTGAGATGAGCCGTGATCATGATCAGCCAACACCACTTGAATCCATTGCTTGTGGCTTTGACTTGACCCAAAGAACATCAGGGTTTCGTTGTGTCCGAGACCCTCCAAACGAATGGCAGACAACCAATTATCTGACTATGTCATCCCAGTCGCCTTGATTTGCAAGTTAGATATGGCTTTCACGTCACCAGCAACTGAAACAGGATGTTCTTTTCCACGAGTGACAGTAAACACACTGTTTAGAATCAGTAACGCTTAATCTTCCAATGTCGTCGCCTGCACACAGCTTTGGCCAAGTTATGAAACGAGCCTGGCTCAGCCACGATCCACCCAGGATCTACGGAGAGTGGGGGCTGCTGTAATAAACAACACTGGCCAAGGCACAGCTAAACCCAGGCTAGTGCAGTCACGGCATTTGAAAAGAAAATGTGACAAAGAGAGAAAAAGACAGAAGTTCCTCGCAAGACCATGGGAAGACACAAGAGCAGCAACGCGTGGAAAAGGTATGGAAAGTAAATCAGTCAGACGCTGCACAGCCCTTTGGTGAAATGAGACTCTGGTGTGTGTAAAACCCATTAAGTGTGTTCCCCTTGGAGACTTGTACAGGGCGTATGGTGCTGACTGACATGTGGTGCACTCTCAAGATGGCACAGGATGCATCAAAGGTTTTAATTGTCGTAGTCTGGTGTGAGCTGAGCATTTCACTCACTCTTTAAAGCCAAATCTCTGCAAAAGCCAAAACCTGCTCTCCAAAACCCACTATTTTTCAAAGCTCTCTTTAATTTTGGTGCCGACAAGGATATTTGTGCCTAATTCACTTAATCAAACACCTATCCGAGCGCGTACCTCCAAAACCGCTACAGATGTTCTTTTAAGGAATGGAAAAGACTTTAAGTAAAGCATAAAACTGGTTTATGCAAGCCAGTGAGGGAAAATGGGAAATTCAAACCAGATTGCCTAATTTAACAGTTAGCAGAGAGAGAGAGAGAGAGAGAGAGAGAGAGAGAGAGAGAGAGAGAGAGAGAGAGAGAGAGAGGGGGAGAGAGAGAGAGAGGCAACGTGATGATGAAAGAAGATAGGCACTGAGACAAAGACAAATGAGGAACAGTGACAGCGAGAGAGACACATCTCTATAGAATACCATGGTTATTCAACGTCTTGTCAGCCGTGCCAGTAAAACACTGGATGTACACCATTAGTGGTTTAGATCAGCTTTCCTCCAACTCTTATGCTCAGTTGATCTCTCTGCATGCATCGCCTCGCAGCCAGACCACATATTCCAAAGATGTGCCCCTTTTTCTATTCCATTTCAGGACGTCTTGATGCATTTTCATCATTCTATGGGAAACTAAACATTTCTCCAGATACATGAAAACAAAAATTACACTCCTGTGGCCTCATAGTTTCTCCCTCTGATTCCTGATTGTGACTTAGTCAGGGAGACAAGGACCTGCACACAAATCAAAAGTCAAATTAACTGTGAGGGATCTCACATGGGTCAATTTACAAAATCAGTGCACATATTCCAAAAGTTCGATCTCTCTCAATCTTTCTCCGTCCCTCTGTTCCTCATCATCTCAGTTGCCTCTAATCTCTAGTGATTTAACGTGTGTCTTACATTTGAAAGCCATGGATTCATTATGTCATGTAATCCCATTTAAATTATGGAGGTTAGCCAATTAACCACTTAGATTTCCACTTAAGTAGCTTTAAAGTAAGTAAATCCATAAATCCATATTGCGTAACAATGTCACATCCATATTGTGTATCTGCTGGTTGCAACACATCATTGAAGCTACATCACACTTACATTTTGGAACTCCATTGTTTTATAGCTGCAGCATTTCATCAGATAGAACATAGCCAGATATCTGTGCATCACATTCTACACATTTTACACACAGGTTTGTGGGTTCGAACCAAGCTGCACAGCACGTGTTTGTAATGACGCATCCAACAGATGGGACTGGTGGAGCTCAAGAGGTTAAAGATTTCCTTTGTGTAGGCCACTGTATCGGCCTTCAGTTCACAAGCAGGGCTGTTTCATCCAGAAGAACTGATCGAACTTGGCTTGTTATGTTTTATATTGAATTTTATGCATGGTTTGTAAGTTGTGTCAGTGTAAAAATGACAGCAATGGTTAATATTTGGAATGGGGCTGCACAGCAATCAAAATGAAACTGACATTGACATTGATGGTGCTTGACAATAGCACATTCTTGGCACAAGGAAAGGCGAAAACAATGCAAATGATGAAGTTGAAAAAGCTACTGTAAGCCTTCGAATAAATAACCGTATAGGCCTATACTATACTGTTAGTCTTTTTAAAGAAAAGCAAGCTAGACCTCTGCACCGTTTTCAGCTGCTTGCCATTTCCTTGATGTAGAAAATGAATCATACTCTAACTTTGCACTCACTGTTAGTCATTCTGGGAAAGAACATCCACTAAATGGCTAAAATGTTCATTTAAAACCCAGTCTGTCTTTTGCCTGCTGAATTTATTACTTCTTTTTAGCCTTGTTCAGCCTAAAATAGTTTTCATCTTACCATTGATGACTGGTGTAAAGACAGCCATGCCCTCAAAGTTGGGATCACTCACAGTCTTGTCAAGTATAAGGCCTCCAAAACTGGAAATCAGAAGGAAAGCCAGAATCAGAGCAACTTTTGACTTTTGTCAGGTTTGTAAACGTAAGGTGAAGACTTTAGACGAGACGAGACAAAATAAGATAAGACTTCCACTACTATGGAAATTTGATTCACCATGGTTGCAAAGAAAATACAGGACATGTATAAACAGATGCAACAATTCAGGGCAAAAATCAGCACCAATCCAACATTGCATCAAATGAACACAAGACTGAGCTTCAAGTGCTGACTGCTGAGATAAGAGTGGGTAAAAATGTACACTAAGAATTCATCAGCACGGACATCTCAGACAACTGTCTCTGTGTTTTGTCTGTAATTTTACTAGCTGTATCTTTGCCAGCTTGCTTTGGTTGCACACTATAAGATTGCCAAACCGGCTTGAGATCTCATAGGTCTTATTAATCAATTAAAAAACAAGTACAGATTCTGCACAGTCCTGTGACGCATTTGTAATGAAGAAATTGTTCTGGCTTATTTGAACGGTAGCTTCCTCCTTTCTTAAAACCAAGGAATCTCACTAATACTGTACCACGTTTGACTGCAGGTAGCTGAGAAAGATCTTCGAATCTGCCCAAGGAACCACTGTTGGCTTCCTCGCAATTGGCTTAAGTGAGTTACCTTCAAGTGGTGACACTGCTATGTCTTTAAAATATCCCTTCCTTTTAAAATGCAATGTAAAAAATCCTCCTTAGATGTGAGATGGGGTGTAGACATACTGTAACCAATGTTGATTTTATGTAAATATGATTACAGCTTTCTGGCTCTTTAGCCAATCACCTGCCTTTATCAAACAGTTTTTCACAAATTTCACAAGTGTCTCACTTCCTTTCTTCCTTATGCAACCCATTTAATCAGGTCCGGCAGTTCTCTGTTCTATGTATTAATAGATTTACTGCTTGTGATGCACCTTGAACAATATTTTTATGATATAACTTAGTTAGATGATAGCTGATCTGTGATGGGTGTGGGCTTTTCCATTCATGTCTGTGGGTGGTACAATAAATTTATCTACCTTCTGTGTGTGAGTGTGTGTGTGTGTGTGTGTGTGTGTGTGTGTGTACCTGCTGATGGACATGGCTACAATGACTGGCTGCCATCCCGAGCGGAGAACCTCCCTGATTTGAGGGCTCTGCCGGGCCACCACCACCCACAGTGGGATCAGAGCCAGGAAGACCACACACACCAGGGGTGACAGATACCACACATCTGCGGGACAGAGATGGAGTAGTGAGGAAAAGGTGGATCAACTGCTCGATCATCTCTTGTCAGTGCTCGTCATAAGGTAAAATGGCCAGTAATGTGAACAAAATCTAAGCTAGGAAGGCCACATTGTAGGGGAGAGGTACCACGGACACAATTCATGCACACTTGGCAAGCACCCAGGCATGAACCCTTACACACAAACACACACCTACACATAGGCCCTGGTCATCTGTCTGAGACACGGGAAGGCATTCAACATGTAAACCTGACTGCTGCTGCCACCTTGTGTTCTGGATATCAGCATGACAAGTTCAAAAAGCTTTAATAAAGCCACCATACATCCTTTAACCTTCAAAATGCTCCCTATTATTTAACAGTGCTATATCAAGAGCGTCATCTCACCGCTCTATGCAAACAATATCAAAGGGATACCATATATCTGAAATATTAATAAAGTTCAAGTGCTGCTTTTTGGGCCTTAGTTTTCTTTCCATTTCAGCTAAATCTCAGGGTAATCCCGAGCTCATTTTATAGTACACCAGTGTAGCACGGCATGCTGGGTGTGACTTGATGTTGTGCAGTCTAACAGAATGAAACACTATTCGCTTTGCAACAAAACAACAGAGACAGAGCACTGGAACATGTGTGCAATACAGCCATTCAAATGTGGCTGTTATCTGGAGAAAATGGTTAAATGCACATGTGCTGAATTACAGGAGACTTGTCCAAACAGCACAACTGCTGGCATCAGTGGTATAAATTGAAGAGTGTGAACACTTACGCAACCAGTGTTTTAGTATTCCAAAATGAATGGCCTTTTGTTCCGACTTTGATTTTGCTGGAGAGTGCGTCCGAATGGCAGCGAAACGAGTCTGACTGAATAGGTTTCAGGCCTCAGGGAAATAACAACTAGTGGCTCTGAATGGGTGTGTAGCCTTTTGTTTACCACAATGTGTTACTTTGCAATCAGTTTGCAATGGTTTTGTTAAGAAAGCCGCTGCCTGGCATTTGTGTCTCTTTGCACTGTTCCATACCAAAATGCAGCTGACAATTTCAGAGTGTGCACATGCTCTACCAGCAGATGCTCCTCTGGATACTGACTGGATACATGACTCTCTGTAACATGCTACTCCCATACCTATGTATTCATAGAGCGTGCTGCTGACCCCGGCCAGCAACGACAGGGTGATCAAGTCACCGAGACTGGCAGCGATGGGCGTGGCCACGTTGTCGGGGTTGATCCCCACCTTCCGGGAACCGATTATCACTCCGATCATGACCAAACCTACAAGGAGAGGCAGAGTGAAGAAAGAGAGAAACAGACAAAGAGAGTGAGGAGTTATGGTGAAAGGATATACTAAACCGATGGGAATATGGAAAAGGGAAGAAAAACAAAATTGTTCTTACTAGTTCAGTAGTTAGTAGAGCTAACTATTGAACATGAACCTTGAAGTTAGAACTAGTGTCTGAATTTGAAAAAGGCAGAAAAGAAGAACATATTTAGTGCTGCGACTCCTGGAGGCTGATTTATGCTCTCCAAACCAGAACAATCAGTGACTTTTAGCAGAAAGCCTTCACGAGAGCTGAAGGTAGAATATATCTGGAATATGTTTTTATGTAACCCTGATAAAGGCACAAGGTACATACATAACAAAACATTAACATAACAGTCCAATTTTGACCTCCTGAACAGTTGTGACTGTAGGTGTCGAACCCAAATATTGGTTGGATAAATGTGTATTGACTACGCTTTGGCTGCTTATTAGTCAAGGTTAATTTACTCAAATTCATTCCAATTCATATTAAAAACTACTCTGTGAAACTTCAAAGCTGCTTCACATCTTCACAACAAATCCACCTTGGGAAAATTTGGCCTTCACATAAATTTGCTAAAATGACTGGTTTACTATATTATTAGGTTTTGGGGCCCACTTGTTACCTCCTGAATGCTATGGTGAGATGAAAGTGGCCTAAGTAGAATTAGTTATTACTTTAGGCGTACCGTCTGTTTCTAGTTTACATGCGAGGAAGCTCTAAATGTGGAACAAATTTGGTATTAATGCTGAATTTAATTGATTAAACAGAATCAAACTAATTTTATCAAGTACTGCACATTTTTTCCCAACATGAAAGCAAGTAAAAAGGGGCAAGTTAGCTTTGATTTCTAAGTTGCCAAAGTGCTCTGTAAACACTTCTGGTACCAATATCTGTGATGAGATGAGAGATGATAACTGTTGACAAAAAGTCACGATAGGATGGACTCTTTAAAGAACCGCTGTCCCTTCGTCATGGCATGCTGATGATGGCTTTCTGTCTTCATGCTTTCTGTGCAGAGACAGTTTTGGGAATATCCATCAGCCTAAAAGATTGGCTAAAACCTTTGTCCCCTCTAAGATGGAAAAAAGAAAGAAAGGAGAAATTCGGCATGGAGCACTGCAAACTTGGCACCATAAACAGCAGGAGAAAAGAAATTTACTGAGAAACATGAAAAATGGCACGCAGTGGGGAGAGCTAAATTGGGAAGAAAGGCTCTCCCTGATGGCACTGTCATCTCCCACAGAGCACTCAGCTGACTGAGTTATTCCCCACTGGGACAAGAGCCCACACTTCAGGGCATTAATGAAGATAATAAATTATGGACCATGCTGCAATTATCTATGGAGAAGGGTTCATATTAGAATATGTGTACAGTCCAAAATGTAAACTCTGCTGGGTCAGGTAGCTGAAGTTGGTGGTTTTCGATTGCATTTGCTTGAACAAATGTTCTGTGGTTGGTTCTGTTTGGTCATTTCACACTGGTGGTTTATGTGTAATGACTAACACATTGCATCGACATTGCATTTGCTAGTCTGGCTCAATATGTCTCCAACTTACTCAGAGACTGTTTGGGTGACCAGATCTTTCATGCATCTTGGGTGCATTTACATGATTTGATGTGTTTTTGCTATGTGTAGTTACAAAGTGATCATAGCTTCCTGATGTTAATGGGTAGACTGATTCCACCTGATGGCCTGGGCTCCAATTACTGGAAACCTGAAGCAGAAAAGAGCTAGCCTTGCACCTGGTTTCCTGACTGTGCAGCACCATTTTTGTTCCCTGCTATGAAATAAGAACAAGATGACAGGATAAAAAATAAGAAAACTTGGACATATTGAGCCAAATAATGAATAAGTGGAGTCGTATCTTGGGAGCACAGACTGCAAATTCCCATTAACTCATTCCACTTTCATTGGCCATTTTCGTTATCTAAGATTCAGTTCCAAAGGGTTCCAGACAAAGGCAAAGTGTGAAGAAGGTCATTATGACCTTATCTCCAATGGTATAACTAATCCAAGCACAAGAGTACACGTGGACAGTCAGTTTAATTCTAGTGTGGATGCAAAAAGCATCCTACAAGTTACTAACCTAAGGAGAGAGCAGCTACGAAGGCAGTGATGATGCTGCTGGCACACAGGACGGCTGCCTGGTCCAGTTCAACTCCTCCTCTAGAAACCGCCCCCAAACACACTGCTGCCACAGCCGCCAGGAAGCCCACGACTGTTGCCTGAACCTGCACATGGACAGAGACAGAGCACGTTGCTATGAGATTCAACTAAAACAGAGAGAAAGAGCAGGAGAAAAGCAAGAGAGGAGAGGGATGTGTGCCAAATGTTCTCTGATGTTAAACTGTCACATAAATACAAGTGCAGCTCAAACATTTCCTACATTGAGCATTCGTTCACTTTCAGCACAACAAAAATTGACGGTGACTTTTACTCAATTCCCTCCTTGAGCTATTCAGAAACAAGCAGATACCCAGCGAACAGGAAGTTAAGACAAACATGCCTTTATTTCCCCTCCAGCAGCAACAAACAACAGGAGTGGAGGAGAGTCAGAACTCAAGATTAATTATGCTGTGCTTGTGTTATATCAGAAGCCTGCACAGAAGCCCACATCCCACTTGTAATTACCATTAGCAGGCTGATGGGAACAGTTTTTCCCCGTCAGCACCTCGTGTTTACCATAAATCTGAAATGACATGGATGCGGCAATACAGAAAATAGACTTTGCCAGCGTGTGCTTTTTCATGTTTGAAATTCCTTGCACCAAACTATTGAACTGAAACTGACAATCCACTGAGATGCATCTGATGAAGACTAGCACATACTGTAAATTTAGCTTTTTTGCAACCCAACAATTAATTGGAGCATTAGACAATAAGGTTAAGACATATGTTACCTGTATAAGTGCCAGGTTGCTGCAGACCATGGTCCACTGTTTATCAGGGTCATCCATCTGCCCTGTGTTGGCCTAAACACACAGAGATACAACATTAGACATATAAACACTAGATTGGAAAAAAGGTGTTTAGTTGTAGATGTCTTAGCTAAAGCAAAGTTACAATTGTGTTATATCACATTCTACAATATACAAAAAATATTTCTCAGGCAGACAAGGAGATATATGGTGAGTCTGGAGAGCTGGGTAAATAATAAATTAAATAGGCCCCATTAAAATCTATTAGTAGTGTTGCTGTTAGTACACATTTTGTGGCAACAAAAGGTGTTGATGTGTATTAGAAATTTGAAAAACTCTGAAAACACAAAATGTGTCATTTATAATGGGAATTTATAAAAACAAAATTAATTATGCATGATCCGGCTCTGCTTAGAAAAATGAGTCACATGTACAGGTATTACACAGGAATTGTGCTCTGTTGGATAAATAAAATGGGCTGTCATTCAACAAACACAGGACTTGAACAAGATGTCATGTCAGAGCCAGTAACAGGAGGTAATGATATGCAGCCTCACTTACAGCAGTGGAGAGGCGAGCAGCCAGTGTCATTTCCAGGTTGCCTTTGAGTCCGACCAGCGCTGGCACCAGGATGAACACCTCGGTGATCACCTTGAACACTTCCCAGTGCTGAAACACACACAAGGGAAATTACACACTGCACTGACGGTCTCACAGAGAAGCACATGAGCATTCAGATGCAGAAACATAGAATGCATGTAATAACTGGAGCCTGCAGAGCCCATCCTCATCCTCAGTTGCACTAATACAATCATCACCAGAAGAGTTTTTTTTCCAAATAAATGTACTAATACTATTGTCAGTTGTATAAGTAATAGTAGTAGTGCTTGTGGTAATAACAGTATTACTAGTAGTAGTAATAGCAATAGCATTAGTAATAGTAGTAGTAGCAGTAATAGTAGTAGTCGTAGTAGTAATGGAATAGTATTATTGATCATAATGGCAGTAGTAGGAATGGGAGTTGTAGCAGTTACAGTAGTAGTTGGAGTAATAGTAATAGTGTTTGTGATAGTAAGAGTAGTAGTAGCAGCAGTAGCAGTTGCAGTAGTATTAATAGTAGTAGTGGTAGTAATAGTTTTGGTAATAGTTGTAATAGTAGTAGTAGTAGAAGTAATAGTAGTACTCATAGTAGTGGTGGGAATATAAGTAGTAATTGTAAAAGTAAGAGTAAGAGTAGTAATGGTAGTAGTAGCAGTAAAAGTAGTAGTAGGAGCGGTAATGGCCGTAACAGAACTAATAATATTGATAGCAACAGCAGTAATGGTAATAAGTAGCAGTAAAAGTAGTGGTAGTTATAATAGTAATAGTAGTAGTTGTAGTAGTAATAGCAGGCTATTGGTAATAGTAGTAATAGTAGTAATAGTAGTAGCAGTAATGAGGTAACAGTAGCAGTAATAGTAGTCATAGTTGTATGTCTTAATTAAAGCATAAGTTATAATTGTGTTATATCAAAATTTATATCACAGGCAGTAACAGTTGCAGCAGCAGTAGTAGTAGTAGTAATAGTAGTACTATTAGTGGCAGTAGTAATACTAGCAGTAGTGATGGTGACAATAATAATGGAAATATTAGTAGCCATAGTAACAGTACTACAGCTAATGGAAACAGAAACAATGCCTGGAAACACATCTGCGGTTTTATACACAGCCGTCCCAATTATGGACTGATGAGGGAGCGTTTGACACCTGCTTTCCATGAGTTACACTGGCTTCCTGTGTCTTATAGAAACCATGTTAGAATACTCCTCATGGTTTTTAAAGCACTACATGGATTTGCCCTGATTTTATTTCTTAAGTTGGACTTCCTTGTTTTAACTGCCTGACCTAGTCTTATTCTTTGTTTTCTTTGAGGCACTTTGAGTTGCATGTCATGTATGAAAGGTACTCTACAAATAAAGTTTATTTTTATTTGTTAGTAGTAGTAGTAATAGTAATAGTTTTAGCAATTGAAGTAATATTTGCAGTAGCAGTAACAGTAACAATATGGTAGTTGTTGCAGCAGTAGCATTAGTAGTGGCAGCGGTTGAAGTAGTGTTCATGGTAATGCTAGAACTTTCTTCACACTAGTAAAGGCCAGTGGATCTTGGATTGCAAAGCATCAAAACACTGGTTTGCCTAAGTGGCGGGACATTTTGAAAGCTGATACATCTCAGTTCTAAAATTAAACGCAACAGTTAATTGATGGCACTTGGCCTTTCATCACAAGTACCTCCGCAGCACAACCTTTGCAGTCAAATAAGAACATCACATATTCTACACTAACCCATTAGCCTAGTTTCTTCTTTTCCACCTCCCTGAGCATTGAGAGATGCCACGCCATACTGCATAGGTTCACAGAGTTTAGAAACAGACAGTTCACAGAGTCCGCAGCATATTTTCTCACTACAATTCCAGTTGGTGGTCCCATGCCGGATGAGATCTTTAAATAGACACATGTATAAAAGATCAGCTCCACCGCCAAGATGGATGGGAAGCAGAGGCAGGGAGATAGGAAGGGCTTGGAGGGAGGGCTGACGGAGAGAACAGGAGATGGAGGGATGGAGAGATGGCAGGTTTACGTATGCAAACAGTTCCGAGAGGCAGACCTGCTCTGAAATAATCTCACTGTTTGAATAAACTCCACTGGGAGAGGCCAAAGTTTTCACAGGCTTTCTTCCGTACTATCAGAGGTACTCTTACTCCAATAATGAAGTGTAGCACTGTTTGTACTAACTTGATGTTATATGCTCTCTTGTCAAACTAAACAATAGCGACATGGTGTATTTTTAGCCATGTACTAGCACAGGCTTTTAACTTTTGTGCTTCTTTTGTACTTCTGAGTCCTGGACATGGAATTTTTTGTGCCAACATTACTTTATTATGGACACAATATTCCCCTTTTCTTTTTTAACTAAAACATTATTTCTGACAGGGGGTGTTCAAAGGCAGGTGAGGCAGGAGGAAAGAGGAGGATAGGGGGATAAATGGGAAGACAGAATGAAGAACATATGAAGAATATGAATAGATAGATAGATGTGTGTGAGTGTGTGTGCAATGAGTTCAGGTGTGTGTGTGTGTGTGTGTGTGTGTGTGTGTGTGTGTGTGTGTGTGTGTGTGTGTGTGTGTGTGTGTGAGTATGTGCATGTCTATTTATAGTCAGCACTCTCAAGATGTGGACTGGTTGGTCTAGCTGACGGCTGTCATATCAGGAAGCTATCTTGGGACATGGCCCACTTCTG
>OMLB01042704.1:0-30755 GCA_900302555.1 Myripristis jacobus
GGTGTTTGTGTGCAGTGTGAAGTAATGTCAAACAGCAATATAAGGATATTAATTTCAAGAGGTCCAAGGGGTCATGAAGCTGCTATTTGTTCTCATAGACCTTCAACACTTGAGGTAAGGAAAGAGTCTGGGTGCCTTTTTCTAAGCTTTGTCTGAGGGGAGGCCTTTAGTCTCAAACTCTGAAAAACCCTGGTTTAGCTAGTCAGCATCAGCATCAGGAGCAAAGAGTATGTATGTAGTGTGGAGACCCTGCGGAGCAGAATTCTGCAAGAGGCAGGCTATGTAGTGATCAACTGTGGAAAAGGAGCCCCCAAGAAAATAAAAGACAACAAGCTTCAGACTGAAGAGACTACATTCTGTGAGAGGTGGCAATACAATGAGTACGTTTACATGCACATCATATTCTGATTCAGGTCAATATTCTGGTTAAGGTAATTTTCTGAATAAGGTGTTTATATGCGCTGCAGCAACTGGAATATTCTGTTTACATGTTACTTGGCATGTTCCCGTGTTTCGGCGTATTCCACGCTCTTATGTAATGCAACACTCAACCTGCGGGGGGCAGCAATACACCTATAGGCGTCTGGTCTGCCAGAAATACAGAAGAAGAAGAAGAAGATGATCGATATACTTCATGATATTTGAGTCTTTGATCAGCTGAAGGCAGACTGCAGTCCCCTGGCTCTTGCTGCTGGTCGCCATGTTGTTCTCCTCGCTTGCAGTAACCATAGCAACAAAGACGTCCCAAGATTCCTTGTGAATCGAGCATGCGCAGACGTAACTGAATATTCCGGTACGGGGCATTTTCCGATTAAGGTGTTTACATGGCACAACATTCTGGTTAGAACAGGCACATGCAAGGGGTCTGATTCAGAGTTTTCCCCAACCGGAATATGACCTTAATCTGGTTCGATATGTGTTTACATGACTCGTGCACAACCGGAATATTGAGGATATTCTGAATAATACAGGAATGTGCATGTAAATATGTTCAATGATTCAGGTGCTCCAAGAGTACGGCTGCAGTTTAAGGAGGGGGTCATGTTTTGTAATGTGTGTCGTGTTAACACAAAGGATCAGCACAGAGGCAATTTCTTTGTTGTTGGCACTTCAACTATGAAACCGGAGAGCATCTTAATTCACAAAGAGCTCAAAATGTCAATGTGATTGCTACACTTCAATGTTGAAACAGATAAATATTTTTAGCATTCAGTTAGTGTTACTACTATTATTACTGTACTGTAATATTGACTGATATTCACATGTGACCAAGATGACATGCTTAACAGAAATAATAGTACATTTTTCCATCTGCCGGCCACCTTGACAGCTAGGCCAAAAAGCTTGGACCCTGATCCCACACATGTTTCTACCAGCTCCGCAGTTCCTAACTTGTACACTGTTTCTTTCCCGCTCTATGGGTGAGTGTACGATGTTTGATGTGTATGTCCCCTCCCCTCTCACCGTTGGGACAGAGCTCATGTTGATTTGCTGTGGGTGGTTCATGGGGGATGCAGCACGTGCTCCTATGGGTGCCTGGGACATCTGGACATTGGGCAAAGCCATGGGGTTGAACTGGTTGATTCCTGCACACAAGAATGGTGCACAGTGTTAGGCAATGGACATACAAAACACTGAAGAAATGCACAGGCACTACACATATACAATACTAATAAAGTATTCAAGAGGAGGTTGTTGTTGTTTTTTTACAGCTATTTATTGTGTATTGAGTCAAACCTGAGTAAAGTGTTTTTTTTTTCAGCAAGCAACACAATACCCCAAGGCAGCAGAGCAAAACATGCATGAAATTAGAATTTTCTGTTAATTTTGTGAAATATTTCTTTTTAAAGTATTCTAGCCCCAATGTTAGAACTTTGCCTGGGCACATCTTCCTGCATTATATCTTGAAAGTTTTTTGGGATGTCTGTAGCAGCTTGGCAGATCTTGATTTTGCGGTTGTGCCCCGCTGTTCCTTAGAAATTTCCTGGAGCTGCTAGCGTTAGATGGAGAGCATCTGGAGAGCTTCCTTCAAGTCATTACAGGTGAATCCATTCTAGCGGTGATTTGGCTTTATGCTTAAGCTCACTGTCTTGTTGCAACATACACTGCTCTGTTAATGTAAGTGGGCACTACAACAACCTCTTTATTGCTCTACCTTTTTTTGTTTGTTTGTTTGTTTTGCATTTAGTGAATCACAGCAGCAACAGGGCAAGCAGCATCGCACAGACATCCTTGCCCAAAGTGACTCTCAAAGATTCCCAGGTACTGCCAGGGTTGCTGGAAGTTTTAATCCCTCCAGTGTGTCCTGGATCCACACTGGGATTTCTTTTCAATCACTCCTGTCTGGTGCACTTGACAGTAAGGCGCCTGGGAGGTATGCTCACAAAGTGTATGAAATGCAGTGGAGCAGCGGCTTGACACCAAGGTCTTCCCAGATGCTCGCTGAGCTCCTCATCCGATAACGCAGCGTGCAGCCAAACACTCCGTACCTGCCTCAGCTGCTTGTAACCAACATCTCATTTTTGCGGTCACTACCCAGAGCTCATGAGCATAGGTGAGAGTCCTAATGAAGACTGACCGGTAAATAGAGAACTTTGCTCTGCAGCTCCCTTTCCACCACCATATCCTTCTACATTACATCTGCTGCATCCATCCATATCCTATATTTATTGCAGCATCTTTGCTCTCTGCCCTCTCACTATTGTCTGCTTGCATGTCAAACTATGTAAGTACAAGAGAGCAGCGGAGGTGACCGGAGTCAAATTCCTTGTATGTGCACACATACTTGGAAAATAAAGCTGATTCTGATTATTGATGACAATGCGTCTGGGTAGCAGTCAACATACATTAAAAATATGGGATATATTCCACTGCAAATTTTATGGGACAAGTGGTGAAAGGAAATGAAACCAACTCTTAAATATTTTAATACCTGCACTCTTTATGGAGAGGCATATACACAGCACAATATATGGCTTGTACTGTATGTCAGGATCCCCTCGAAAATGAGACGGTTCATCTCAAGGGGTTTATCCTAATGAATCACCTTGAACATATAAAAATAAAACTCTAAATGAGGAAATTAAACAGAACTTGGACCCATTAGACAGGAAGAGGCAGAAGAACTACAAAAGAACTAAGAAAATGTTTGGTCACCAAAAGATCTCAAACGAATGTGTCTCTTGACATCACTGTGCTGTGCATGATGTCTTTTGTCTTCTTAACAAGTATACTGGGACCATCCTCATTTGTCCATAAGACCTCAAGACAGCCAAACTCCTCCATTTTGGGCAGCTGCTCCCCCTCATCGAGATATGGCAGGCCACATTTGGTCTCTACCATCTACCGTTGTTTCAACGTACATAAGGCATCACAGTCAGATGAAGCCAGATAGACAACACCATCCACAAACAGCCGTGTCATTCTACTGTCACTGAACCAGGCACTCCGCAGACCTCAGCTGCAGAATCTGCTCAGTGGGCGCCTTTGGTTGTCTTACGTTCCTCTCTAAATCATGTCCGATCAATTGAACTGGCCAGTGGTGGATCAAAAAGGTGGAATTAAGTTACAGAAATATATCACAAACATTCAAAAGAATTTAGATGTACCTTAATTCAGTGTGAAGTGTCCAAATAATTTTTAGCATCATTTACTAAGTAATTCAGCTTTGAATTTTAATGAATGTATGGGTAACTGTGTGAATCAGAGTAGGAAAACTGACTCAATCCTGAATCAACCCATTATTAACATTAACAAGGGCACTGGATACTTTCAAGGTGAACACTAACACACATTTACACAGAAGGACGTTTGCAAACAGAGGTCCATAAAAAATACACACATACACACACACACACTTGCGGTGCAACTATTAGTCAACATTGTGGACAAAAACTGATGTCAAAATTAGTTGCCGACAAAACTGTCGATAATTAGTCACTGCATGTGTTTTTCATGCTGTGCATGGACCTGACATAGTTTTCTAGAGCTGAGTTCCTGAGGGGTGAGCCATCTTGCATCATTACTATCTTTGCTGTTGGCTGTGCCAAACAGTGACTGGAAAGCAACAGGTAATCAAAATGCAGCAAACTGGCAGCGGCCGATGTGGCACCAAAACTTCAAAAGTTTGGGAGTATTTCACACTAAACCCTGCAAAGAAGAGGACTGGCTGCAAGATTTGTAAAGCTGACCTTGCATACTACGGGAGCACATCGGTCATGTACCAACATTTGAAAAGAGGGCTCATCAGACTTGTGGATGATGCAGACTCATCCAGGTAAAATAATTAGCTTCTCAACTAGCTAACGTCAGATGTCTAAAAACGGAGTCATACTGGCTTTAAATCTCATCCACCCCAGACTTGCCGTCCGGACTTGCCGTCGCTCTTCATTAATGTTCAATCTGCTTCATTACACCAAATAAAATGTTTAGAAAAATGCGACTGTGCCGACTCAAGTCCACGTGTTAATTTTGCTCATGTAAAAATAAAACTGTGTACAACAAGACACATTAAGATAATGCACATGAACTCTCAATCTGTGTTCGATTAGGAATCAGGTACTTAACTGAATTAATTTGTATAACAAATAACTTTAGCTATTAACTTTAAATGGACCAAAACTTGATAATGACTTTTTTTTTTTTTTTTAAATAATTTCTATTAGTAGTGGCTAAATCAGCAGCAGTTTAATAAAAGACATCTTTTTGAATGAAGAAGTCATATATATTGTCTGTCTTGTTAGTTAGCACATGCTTAAAAAATCCAAATAAATTTAAAAGCTTGATAGTTAAATAAGAGCCATTTAATAATTGTGCAATTAATCATCCGATTAGCACCTCTAACACATACGCACATACACACACATCCCATTCACAAACACACAAAGTTTGTCATCATTACGGAGGGAGTACCTTGAGAAACCTGCATTCGATTCATGATCTGATTTGGCACGTTGGGCATAGGCACAGGTCCATCTAAAAAGCAAAATGAAAAATGAAAACATGGAACACAGCTAAAAACAAGAAGTATCAATGAATGCTAATTCCCAATCAATGACCAAATTTCAGCACATCACTGACCTTGATTTCTAGAGACTGATAGATAGACAAGATAGACAGTTTATCCTTTGTACAATCATTGAAATAAAAAATAAAGTTACATTGAAAATTTTGCAAAAGGCCATAAAATCCAGTGGTCAATATGATTTGTCATCTAGTCGGTTTCTTTTTTATCAAGATATATGAAATGATAATGGATCAACTACTAGAGAAAATATTAGATTACTATGTTTATCAGGACAGAGAAAAGTGTTCCCTTTTCCATACTTGTCAAATTCCTCCTATCTTCATTTTCCAAGGTTTTCAGACCTGCTCAGGTAAAAGCCTGCACTCACTCTGTGGCCTGGGGCCCAGGGCGTTGGGCTGAGGGAGGCCGGGCTGCTGAGTCCCCTGGGCGGCCAGAGGGGCCTGGTTGATGATCTGCTTCTGTAGCCGTGAACGCCTCTTTTCCTCCAGTTCCTTCTGGATCTTATAGATTTTCTCAGCCAGGAAGTGGTAGTACTCATCCTTACGGGAGGAAGGGAGGGAGGAGGAGGGATGAAGAAGACAGAAAACGTATTGAAAACAGGTGACGATCAAAGTAAGTTATAGTGTAACATCTTTGCATACTAGTTTCTTTACTGCTGATAACTGATGGTGCCCATATGAAGCTGGCCAAGCTGAGCCATGCCCCAGCTGAGACCGGTTAAATAATACCTACCCTGCTGTTAGCTGACTCGTACATGTCCCCCTCCACCTTTCTGGCGTAGGCCACCAGATTCTCCATTCGTCTGTCCTTCAAAGCTGCCGGGTCAGGGGTGGGGAATATGGCTTGTACTCTGTACAAATGTGTAAGAACACAATTTCTAGTAATGATTATCAATATGACAGGATTAAAAAAAACAAGCTTTGCATTATTACACTTTATTTGCACCATATTCCAACCAACCAACTAGACTTTAGGGTTAGGCAATTTGTCAAAATTTTGCTACTGCCCTCCTTCAGCCCAACAACCAAAGACTGCCAATACAGTCACCGGGTGTGCAGTGTTGGGGTTTGCCAAGCAAAGTCAGGAGAGATTGATCAGCCAGGCATTTCTTCATTCTCTGTTTAGAAGCGTTGGAGATTGTCACTAAAATGAGAATGGCTGGTGTGCCTTGAAGGTCAATCCACCTTAAGTGAGCATGGTTAGACTAACCCATTGTGACCAACTTTGGGGCTAAAAAACACAGACACTTGGCTTGGGTCTTGAGGAGTTGTAGTATTTATTCATTGACAAGAAGCCTAAACTGTACACACATTGCTCTGCTACGTTCCCAGCTATACTGCTCCATACTCTCTGCTCTCATGCCAGCCTCACCATCTGAGTTACTCGTTCTCTCTCAACCGAACACTCAAGGCCAGTTTATGCTTCTGCGGACACTCGACGCGACGCGCACGCAGTTGCCACGCAGGGCGTGTGTGTCCAACACACTTCTGTGAAAAACGCTGAGCAATTCTCCGCGAAAACGCTATGGGGCACGTTTTTTTTTTTTGCAGACCTACAAGGATCCTGTGACGTATGGTCACTCCTCTACCTGTTGTGGTGCCGGCAGCGCTATTTTTAAAAGGAGCAGCAGTAGATCCAGATCCAGCATGATCCAAACTTTCCAAACAATTTGAAATTAACTGACGAGTCAAGATGCGATCACAACAGCAGTTCTTTTAAAAAGGACACTGTCGGCACAACAGGACGTGACGCTGGAGGGGCGAAATGCAAATGCTGTAGTTCAGCGGACCAATCACAGCTCTTGTTGTCAGTGGGGGGCCTGCGTTGGGGGCTACGGGAGGTCTGCGTAGTTACAATTTTTCGGAGGTGCGCGGCAAGGCTCTGCGGTGGTCGCACAACCTCCGTAAGCTCCGCACAACCCCCGTACGCGTCGCGAACACAGAAGCATAAACCGGCCTTCACAGATGTATAGAGGGAACTGCATCAATGTAGTGTATGTCTTCAAAAGGACTCAACTTTGTGAAGTAAATCCGAGCTCCAACTGACCCTCAAAACTGCTAGTATACTACTGACTAGACCATCGAATCAGGGTGAATTTGATATGTTGAGTGTGTAGTTTGAGAGGCTTCAGAAAACTCTGACCGTCCTCTCCTTTACAAAAAGCGTTTAATATGGTGTGCCTCCGTCCCCAATAAAAAACTCTTTGGATCTACACAATTCACATAAATGGCCTATTTATAAGTCAGAGCATTTCTCCATTAGGGGGCTGAACTTACAGTTTGTGTACGAGGTGATTGCGCAGGTCCTGAGTGACGTGCTCATGCCAGGCTTTCCTGGTACCTGTGGCAGAGAGGGGTGCTGCTGTGGGCAGGTTGCCCATGGAGCCCACAGCCGACCCGTCTGACAGCAGCTGACTGGAAGAGCAACAGGAGGGGGAGAGAGAGAGCAAGGAGAGAAAGACAGAGAAAGAGACACTGAATAAAACTCTAAGCTCTGTGGAAGAGAGAAATGTTACCAAATTCATGAGGGAACCTTGGTTTCAGTAATTACATTCAGATTCATTAAATGGATGTTTATATATATATATATATATATATATATATTGGTGGGGACTGACTTGTTAGCGTTGAGTGTGTTGGGAAGGGAGTCTGTGTGCAGGTTTGTCTGTTCTGACGTTGCAACACCCATTGCAGCACCTCCAAGAGCCATCTGGTTACCTGTAAGCACACAACAGTGTGAGAAGATCTGACATTACAATATAAATGCACATACCTACCTTACATACCATTAAATCTACACTTCTCTTCTCTTGATTGTATCACAACAATAAAATCACACACATGGTGTAAATTTCTGAATTTATACTAGTTTTCAGACTTTACCAAGTGCATTGATGGGTCTCATCTGCTGCGGAAGCTGCTGCTGGGCCTGGGCATTCTGTGAAGCAGGGGACTGCCCGGGTCCTGGGGCCTGCTGTGTCTGGGCCTGCCCTGGGGCTTGGCTGCTGTAGGGCAGTCCCAGTGCTGCGTAGGCCCTCTGCATGGAACTGGGGTCTATGGGGGCCGAGGTGTTGATGGTGGGAGCGCTGGGCTGGCCCGTGCCCACTGACGACATGGAGTTCTGGAGGCCTGCGTTGGGGGAGCTCAGCATGGCTGGAGAAAAAAATGGAGCAGTCTTAAACCAAAACTTAAACCTTAAAGGCCCCATGGCATGAAAAAGGCAATTTTCGTTGTTTTATTGTGATAGGGAAGGTCTCTGGGCCACATAAATACTGTCCCATGCATTAAACCTGTGATAAACAGAGAAATGCACACAGCCTGTTCTTTGAAACTCTCCCTTTAAGACGAGCAGACAGCACTTCCTCCTTTTTGTGATGTCAAACATAAGGCTACACCGCCCACTTAAACAAGCCAGCTCCCCAGGTAACAAGGTAACAAGTTAGCAACATGTCGAAGACACGTTGTTGCTCCACAGACGGATGCAAGAAGACTCATGTTTCATTGCACACTCTTCCAAAAGAAACACACGTTAGACACCGGTGGCGGATGTTAATTTTTTCCGGGTCACGCAGGATTTTAGTCCAAATTTGCTTGTCTGTTGGGCTCATTTCAGCGCCAACTGTTTTATCAACCTGACACAACAAAATGCTGGTTTCGCAAAGAAACTATTGGTAAAGGATCCTGCTGTCCCCACACTGTCTGGACCAACATCTGCTCCGCAACCAGTAGGTGATTTTTTGTCTCTGTCTCATCAAGACGGTAACATTTTTAAAAGTTGTTAAGTTTTTCATTAGTACCGTTGATAACATTATAGCCGTTAACTTGCCATGTCGACCATGTCACTCAGAAAACAGTCAGCCAATCAGTGGAGAGGTGCTGATTCTCTCTTCTGATTGGCTAAACGAACCGTGCTGCCAACGCTCCGGGAGAAAGGCATGAGAGAGGAGCTGTGAAACTGTATTTAGCGGACCACAGGTACTCAAACCCACAAATACATCTTCCAGGGATAGCAGTTCAAATAAAACCCTGGAAAAGTGGACAGCATGGGGCCTTTAAACAGTGTCAGTAATGATGGCCACTGTTGCGCTAATCCTACAGCTGCAGTCCACACAATATCTGTTACACAGTCAAACTGTAAATGCTGATGCTATACACATCAAGCCTAATAAATGTAAATCAGTTTATTTTGCTGCAAATGGTGCATCCAATGACATAATGGTTACAGTATATAGATACACACAGGATAAAGACAACAGAGGCTCATAAACAGAACAAAATGACAAAAAGCATGGGCACACACCTTGGACTTAGACAATCATCAGTCACAGGACAATAGAGTGAAACAAGACTGGCACTAAGTTATTTAAAAAGCAAAGAACTGAATGAATGCATAAATCCCTTCAGGGACAGACCATTTGCATATTATTGTGAGTTCAGGCTTTGGTCAGGCTCAGTACGTGTAAAGACGAAAAACTGGTGGAGGCAAACAAAGAAATACTGCATGCTGTTTGCATTGGCAAGAGAGAACACAAGTTGTGGCATTGTGCTCTCCAATGTGAGCCAAACAAGGACAAACCAACACTGGGACACTCGGAGTGATGAAAGATGCTGAGTAGAGTGTTGAGTTAAAGCACAAACTGGAGTGAGAAAAACGGAAAAACAGTGCAAACGTAACTAATACAAGTGAGACCAAAAAAAGGAGGTTCAAGAGAATGGTAGACATTAAGAAAGGAGAGAGACTATGACATGCAGAGAGTGTGACAGAAAGAAAGCAGAGAGAAAACAGTAGTTAGTATGAGGGCGAAAAAACGAGGGAGCAGCAGCCACCAGCCAACAGTCAATGGCTCAACGGGACTCCTCCAGCACACGCGCTCTGCTCTCTGCCCTCCTCCCTCTTCCACCCGTCCTCCCCGCCCCCATTCCCCCTCAGAGTCAGATTACAAGCCCAGCAGGACGCCACTCTTGTTCATCAAGCCCTCTTTGTCAGCATGGAGGGGCACGGAGATAGAAATATATTGCCTGACTGGTAGCGTTTGCAGTCTGCACAGAAATCTGTAAGCCTATTCCTCACACAAACATCTAAGGATGATGTTAGCAAGCAGCACACCAGTTGAATTCTTACATAAGTAGTGACGATCGGCTGTATTTACCCAAAGAGACATGGATTTATCATGATGTACCTTGCTGCACCTGGATTTCTATTAGCGTTGCTAAGGGGCGGACAATTTCTGGTAAATTTCCATAAACTTTTCATAAACTTTCCATGGGAAGTTAAGCTGGGAAATTTTGGAAATATTCCAAGTTGCAAACTTTCTATGGGAATTAACAGGATTACATGGGAATAATGGGATATTAATGGACTATATTTATACAAACATAAGCATTTAGTTTTGTTATGAGCAGACATACGTGCAAGCTAATATAATTTTTTTTTAAAAAATGACTGATTAATTTTCTGAGTCGAACTTTAATTGATTCTTCATTGAACAACAAAAACCATGAATGTTGAATAAAATAAGAATATTCTCTTTGGACCAATTCAAAATTTAAAATGAGAACATTTTCTCTCAAGTCTCAAGCTTCTGGTTTCTGCATTCTGTCCTTTCAGGTCTAATGTGCAGGATTCTAGAAATGATCGGTGCATCTGATGACGAAATGCACAGTACAGTGTAGAAATTCAGCTGAATTGCATCAAACCTGGTTGTTTTAACCAAGATTATATCGCAGGATGTTTTTTGGGATTTTTTTCACAACTACATTTAAGCTCCCTGTTATGGCCTAACCTGCACCCATATATTCCCCCTAATTCCCATGGAAAGTTTCCAACTTTGAAAATTCCTGGAGTTTTGCGACCCTAATGCCTATTAAACTTGCCATGACAGTCTATGGCACAAGTATAGCCTTGTGTTTGATTCTTTGTATGAAAGAGAAGCAACTTCACAGTGGTGAAGTTATCCTGGACCAGAGGCTTCAGGCTCTACTCACGCTGCTGTGTGCGCTTGTCACTGGCGTTCTTCAGCGGCAGGCAGACAGGACAGTCATGTCGTGTGCAATTCTTCCAGTGGGAGATGATCTGTCTGGACGATGCACAGTGAGGCACTGGAGCAAAAGAGACATACAATCATGGGTTAGAACTTGACCACCGTTTCTGACCTAGCTCTCTCTTCACCAATGTTTTCTAAGACGACTACTCACAGAATGTTTTCAGTGCAGTATTAGTAACGTGAAGCTTTTTTTGTTTAACTTGCTGAAAACCTGTTGAATGAAAATACAACAGCTCAAACAGCCTCAAACAACTGGGGTTTTCAGTCCACTCAAAACTAGGAGTTACAGACTAGTGATACAGAAATGAAAAAAAAAAAAAAAGTGGCAAGTTATGATTTAAACATGACATCGAAGAGCACTGAGTACTGTTTGAAAATTTTCAATTAAGAAGCCAATACCTATTCCCTGGAATCAATGCCAATGCTTTTGTTCAATACCTTTCAAGTGTAAGCATGTTTTTGTATAGTAGTGTTTTTATTCATTTAAGAAGACATAAGTTCTGAAAGCACTTATACACAGGGTTTCCCATTAATGTATTAAACTTTGCCCACCACATACATGTTGTTAGTGCTTTTTTGCTTTTGATAATTTTTTTTCAATTCACATTTTCCTGGTGTCAAACGGCTCCTGGAGAAAAAGTGCAAGTTTGACAACATTAACGTTACCACATTTAGCATTACTCGGTCTTTGAGGAGGTTTAAGGAAAACTGGCTCACAGATGACTTGGATGCTGCCAGAACCTGGCTTCAGTTTCATGTTGATCACGTTGTGCTCATCCTTCTGGTTAAATGCCAAAGAAAAACAAAGATAGTTCTTTTGTTGTTGGCAGGAAGATCATAGAACTCAAGAGCTTCAAACACCATCAGCAAGTGTCATCTTTATTGTGTCGCAGTCAAAAACCAACGGTCTCAGGGACTTCAATAATTAATCTCTGAACTAAGCCTTTAATGTTAACTCCCAAAATCCTTTCTATCTAATTTTTGTTTTTGTTTGTGGAAATTATTAACAATCACAAGAGACTATCTAAAATGATGTGACAGTCATGCAACTCAGTTATTTAAAATGGTAAAAAATGTCTGGCGGGTAAATTCTATCATCTACCTGCCGCCTTGGCAGAAAATTTTGGATCCTGAAAATACCTCTCCTTATGGGAATATACAATCCTCCTGGCCTGTTCTCAACAAAAACAAAAAGACAAAAAGCAAAACATGCTTATGGGGTATGAGGCAAAAGCAGAGGTGTGTGAGCATACATCTACTGATGCCTCTGGACACATCGTCAGTGATGTTCCCGGCAAAAGCAAAGAAACCAAGACAAGTGGATTGCAAGAATAAATGTGTAAGAATCAAGAGACACAAAACTGAATGCCCCACAGTCAAAGATGTCAAGTCTGGCACACTGCACCAGTTTCCAGACTTGGAAAGCTACACATTTGCCGCAGAGGAAAGAGAACCTAAACCGTGTGTTCCTGGTGAATGACTGGACAGATCGAGTTGCCTCATCTCAGGCTAATGTGCTAGCATGTAATATAACCTGAAGTTATAGCCTCACTGGCCTAGGTCATGCTCACTGCCTGGTATTACTGATTGTTGCTCCACGTGCAAAAAGACTATTAGTCCATGACTTCCAGCCTTGAACGCCATGTATCAGCAGTGTCAAATATATTAGCAGGCCAATCATGTTAGTGGCTTTTTGTGCTTTCGGAATGCAGTGATAACCACAGACCAGGCCTCAGATTTGGCTTGCTAAACCTTGAACTGACTCCAGATTAATTTTAAATCTTGGGGACAATAGCTGCTTGTTGAGGAACAAGCCGCCTTATTGCATGATTTCAGAGACAGTGAGATGAACAGAGCCCGAGCAAGAGGAAATGAGTTGGCCAGCGCTGAGCAGAGACACACAACCAGTACACACTTGCACACTTGGGCCTCAGAGTGCGTCTGGCTTGAAATATAACTTTAGTATTCATATCCAAGAGCAGTGCGATAGATGAGGCCAAATTTAAATGGGGGTGGCTTGAGGGGAATTTTTCATTAAAGCAATGTTGCTACTGACACAAGAAGGGGTGGAGCTGGGGGCTAGAGATTCGAGAGTTGGTGGTTTTAGCAGACAGAAAAACACTTAAAAGGCAGGTCAAGAGACGAAAAAGAGGGGAGGAAAGGGCAACAGTGCTAGCTGCTCTGAATGGCAGGCTGGCGTGCAGGTGGGTGGGCAGTGTTGGGTTTTGTGGATGGCTGGAAATCCTCCTGTGCCGTGTCTGGATTAGGCTGAGACAAGTGGCGTGACCAACGAGGAGTGAAGGGCACGTATGCTAGAATGCCTGGCCCTGGCTTAGCTCCTGGCCTCGCTGTGGAGACCAGGCAAGATGGTGGCGGGATCCAGGGATGCAGATGTAAAGAAAGGAGTAGCCCAAGGTGGCAAAAGTAAAAGTGCATGATTAATCATAGATTATAGTGCAATCTTGTATATCCACTATGCAGTTACTGAATAACTGACCAACACACAAGTTCTGATAGTCCCAGTGTAGGTGATCAAGCTCTTGGATTATCCACATAAAATCACAGTCACTGAATTAAAAACATGCACCCATGTGACCAAAACAAAAGTCAAGGAGAAGTCATATGCTAGAATGGAAATCAAAACAACAAAGCCCCCCAGAGACCATTTTTGGAAAAATGCAACCAGCAGAGTGTAAAAGAATGGACTACCCCAACTTTACAGTGAAAATCCTTCTCCCAAGTCTGATTGTGTAAAGGTTTTAGTTCCTAAAAGTGGACCATCGGCTGCTTTTAAGTGATAAGGATTTGTAAACAATCTCTCTTAAATACAATAATTTGCTCAAGTTTTTTTATGAGACAAAAAGTATTTCACCAACAAAAAACACTAATCAGCAACCAGTAAAACAAGCTCTGCTCACGCTTTGAGGTTTGCCTTTGATTTCATTTACTTTGATTAATACTTCCCAACAAAATCCCTGGTTTGCAATACAAAGCTGAGAAAACATGCAATGTAATGTCAAGATTATGGCCAGGATGAAACAATAACAAGTGGTGTTTTCTACCACAAAATCAATGGTTGTTGAGTTAATTTTAAAAAGACAAAAAAAATAGGTCCACTTATTTTGACTTGAGCAGAACTAAGGTCTTGTGCCCACGTTGGGTAGAGCACTTTTTAACGTGACACAGCAACAATAACATCTGGCTGTGTGATACGGCTCTCACCGGTCTGCTCATTGTTAGCCAGCTAACAATGTCAAAACTCTGCCTGGATTATTTTTACGCAGGTCTGGTTGCCAGAACTTTTCTTCTACTCTTGATCAGATCATTCTATTGATTGTACAATATTTGGTAAATAGATGTAGATTTATACATTAGTAATTCAGAGCCACTATCAGTTAAAGCTTTTGTCAGCAAGCACAGCAAATAATTTATTATTAGTTTATACCACTCATTGATTCACCAACCATGGAAAACAGGAATTATACACATTTCTAGTTCCTATATATTTCCCATTTTACAACTGCATACTTTTCTTCCAGACAGTAACTTTTTTTTCAGAGGATGGGTGAAAATAGACAAATTAATAAAATAAAGAAAGGATTGAATGAATACAGCTGAAGGCAGCGATGAGGGCTTGGACCCTGCTCATCGCCTTTGACTCAGTATGACCTTCAGAAGATTTTGAAAACATGTCACATCGATAAACAGCCACAGCTGGCAAGTAGGACTTGGCCACCTCAGGATTCCGAATGCAAAGTTAATTATTACAGCTCCACCATATGGTCAACTGATGTAATTTTTGTTTCCCAAGTAGGGGTGAGATTTTCCAACCTAACTGCTAAGTTTGGTTGCTGTAGCTTGAAGAAGCAGCAGCAGCATCCCGCACATTGTGGGGGATGCCTAAATACAGAGCAGATGAGCAGATGAGACAAGAGAGCTAGCTGTTCACGATGGCAAGATATTCTATATATGAGGATTACTCTTCACAGTGACAATTAGGTCAACAACGTGAGATGATAGTTGGTCAACAATAACAACTCGTGCAGTTGTGTATCACGTTTGATATGGTATTCTCCCTTTTCTTTTGGGAAATTTTTATCCATTTTCCAAACTGCTGAAACCCTGGCAATCTTTAACTTCATTTGATTATTTGACCCTGTCAAATAGTGGAAGTCTAAACTCACCCTGGCAGGACTTTCCGGCCTGGCAGTGGGTCATGTGGTTGAGGACGTTCTTCATGGTGCGGCAGTGAGGCAGGGCGCAGGCCCTCACCTCCCCATTGGCCTGCTCCCGCCGCTGGCACTTGTGTGCGTGGAGCAGCAGGACCAGCTGCTGCTGGATCAGCTTGCGCTTCTCTGGGTCAGCCGTGGGACCCGCCGATGGCACTGCCACACTTCCACTGCCGGCTAGAGGCAACATGCCTGCCTGCTGCTGGGGCTGCTGCAAGTGGCAGGAAGGAGAAGACCAAGAAATCAAGAAATGCCCAAGTTGAGATGAATTAAAATAACACCTTAAATTTCTTTCTTCCATTTTCAACTGGCGCTGTGAATACAGCACCATAGTCTTGCAAAGACAAACTCTTATCAGTCAGGGTGAGAGACTTCTCTCAACATAGAGACTATCAAATTTCATCAAGGTTTCAAGTAAATGTTTTATTTATTCATTTATTTATTTTTTAATAAAATTTTAAATCAAAAGAAAATTGTGATGAAATAATTGCGCTAATGTTTTTTCCAAGGCTCCTCCTGCACCTAGAATCTAATGAGCTGTTTTGGAGATATTCATTCCAATTAAATGAGCTGCTGGCCAATAATTGGCTGGTGGTATTGGTGGCCCCACTGTTCTCTGGCATTAACAACAGCTGTTCAATATAGGGCTGCTGCAAATGTAATATTATAAATGACTGCTTATTTTTTGATGAGGCTCAGTTGTGACAAAACAACTGGGCCAAGTTCTGCTTTGTTTTTTTCTGGTGACATAATTTCCCACAGAGAAATAGCAAGGAGTACCACCACCATCTTTTAAAATCATTTCAACAACATTCAAGACTGCAACATGCTGAAACTAGGGGAACTGTTTTCTGTCATATCCCAACTTTAAAAATTACAATGTACAACAATTGTTTTATCTAGCAAAATGATCAATATTAACAACTAATGAATTAACGTGATCACAAACTTTGTAAATAAAGACTATAACAGTAAAGTACAAATATAAGAAACTGGTGCAACACATTTTGTTGTCATAGAGAACTCTGTGGTTTAACCCAGTGGTTTTCAAAAGGGAGTCCAGGGGCCCCTAGAGGAATGAGGAGTTTAATTTCTCTGTAATATAAATGCTTGTAAAAGGCGTCTCAACGCCATCTGAGGCTGTGAAGAAATCTGAAGTAGATCCAGCATCAATGATCTTATATTTAAACATGCAATTTTATTAAATATAAATACAGCTTTCTTGTAATTTAAAAATATATAGATGTTTACTTGATAATTTTCAGAGGGAGGTTTGGCAAATTTTCTGTTTGTGTTTGTGTGTGTGTGTGTGTGTGTGTGTGTGTGTGTGTGTGTGTGTGTGTGCGTGCAGAAGTGTGTGTTTTTTCCCTTGGAAATTTTCTTGTTTTGCTCCAATTTTTACTTACTTACCCACTAATTTTTTTCTCTAATTTGTTTCTAATGTTCCAGTAGTATTTTTATGATTTATTAATCATCTTTTTTTTCTCCATGTTTCTGAAGAAATCAAGTGAGTTTCCTCAGGTTTCAAAGGATTAATTCACTAGACCTTGTTACTACATAAAAACATCAGTGATTATGTTTTAATCTCAGCACTTCTCAATTATTTGAGAAGTATGAGAGTTAAGCAATTTCATAATTATCACCAACCAGAATATCTTTCCATATCAAAGTTACAAGGGCAAAAAATAACTTCAAGTGGGGGTTCAGCCTTAATGAGAGTCAACGTGGGAGTCCAGAACATGTAAAAGTTTGAAAAGTTTTAAACCCATTTAAGTACAAGTATCTAGAAAGGTTTGGAGAGAAATGTATTTTGTATATATTTATTTAATATTAATGCTGTGCGTGTGAGAGGTACTAACCATGTTTGGCACGCTAGTGACTGCGGCCCCTTTGAGTTCGCTGGGGAAGGGTGGCAGGCTGTTGGTGAGCGCAGCTTTGTTCTGAAGCTGCTGCTGAGGGTTCAGCTGCTGGCCTGGACCCGCTGCACCCTGAACGTATGCCTGGTTCCCGAATGGACCCCCATTACTGCCCAGGCCCATCTAAAGAGACCGGCAGGACGATGAGAGAGAAGGGGCAAAGTGATTACCACAACAGCAACAACCATCAAATAAGCAACAAAGGAAAAATAAGTACAGTGCACAAAAATGAATAGCCTATAATTTCAGAACAATACAACAACACGCAAGGTTAAGGCAAAAAATGCTATTGTTTTTACATTCAAACAACAAGTAACTAGACTATACTGAATATCATCAATCTGCCTGTGACCCTGTGGATGGATGGACGCCCTGTTTGACTGAATCAGCAGTTTCCTGCACTGGAAAATGATTATTAGGGCTGTAACAATGTCAGATTTTTACTAGACAATTATCATGACCAAAAGAATTCATGATAATTAATAATATTATCACAACATCTATAGAAAATTTGAATGAATACATAAATACGAACTTCTACTAAGCATAATAACAATAGCAACAACAATAATGATGATGACGATGATTTCAGTCAAAAGTCTTTAGACTCGGATCATGCAAATAGTCAAGTTCAATGATGTGAATGTTGTCAACAACTAGCAGGTGTGCTCTCTCCAGCACCAAACAGGAAGCAGCAAGTTTGGTAGACGGTAAATATGGAGGGGACTCCTAGGAGGTGTAACAAGGTGAAAAAGTCTCATGAGCAAGTCTCCTGTGTAAGTTAAAGTGTGTGTAACGTTGTTGACAGTTCCCGCCATCCTCCAGCTGTCATGTTAGAATGGGGGAAAAGCATTTTGTACAAGTCTGATTTACTTTAGCATAATGACATCTCATTCAATCCATGTATTAATTGTTACAATGGTGAACCAGAATGTTTCTACCACGAAATGAGGAATAAATTAAACCCTGAAAACAATGCCAGTCATCTTAAATGGAATTAAAGTGAGAGAACCAAGTCACTTTCAAACACTGCTATTAACAAGTGAAGTGATGAATTAATGTTCACACATCTGTGGCCCATTATTTGTCCTGTTTTTATTCTCTTGGCCATGAAAATACCAATCAAATCAATCAAATAAAATCAATGTCTTTACTAGGACACTATTATGTTACCCAGTGTCAAAACCTGCTGTCTATAAAGGCATCAAATTGGGAAAGAGGAGGTTTGGGTAAGGGCTGGTCGTTAAAATGATCAACAATTTTCACAATATACTTATGGGATTTTTTCCCAATATAGTTGTTTTTGGGTCCGTTCCCCCATACTGCACGAACAGCCAATGATGGAGCAGAGAAACCAACGTGTGGCGTGAGTCGCTGACACATGTTTCCAGCCCCTGCCCCACTCACAACTTGGAATGACCAACTGTATGGAGTAGCTGAATGTTACTTGGCAAAAAATGAGCAGCTGCAGGAGCGAGACCAAATCAGAGGAAACTGTCACCAAAGATGAAGAAACTGTACCAAAGACAGACCATACCACTTCAGTTATTTGGAAAAGGTTCGGCTACCTGAAGTCTGACAAGCACAGACCAGCATTAGGTGCAAATTATGTTGGTGAGCAGTCCCCAGCAGAACAAGAAACACCGTCAATGTTTTCCACCATCTCAAAAGGTATCAATCCATAGACAAAACCAAAAGCATCAGTTTGCACTATCATGCTAGCCTCAGACAACAGCCCAGCCCTATTGCTACTACAAATCAAACTTCCCAAGTTCAACAACCAACAATTGTATCTGCTTTTCCACCATTACCCTAAAGAAAGAAAGAAAGAAAGAAAAGAAATCAGAGCAATAAAAAGAGAAGGCAGTTACCAGTGCAATTATGTACTGTAATGTATTGCTAAAGATATGATGCCTTATGCAATGTTAATTCCAGTGAATGTCACCTATTCGTTCTGATAATAAATAACTGTACGTTATAAACCATAATTAACGCCATCCGGATTCTGAATGTTCTTCCCTAAGAAGAATACTCCTAAAACTGTAAATAAAGCATTGTTATTATTAAATATATATTGCGATAATAATCGAAATTGATCTCTATAATAAACATATCGTCATAACATTTGAAGCCATATCGTTCAGCCCTAGTTTGGGTGCTGAACTGCCTGTAATGACACAGCTGGGTCTGTTACATAGAGACACCTCCTCAACCTTTTGTTGAGCCAGTAAAAAGCCTGCGTGTGGTTAGCAGTGAGCTTTGTTGTGGCTGTCAAGCTGAGGCTAGCTGCCAGATTATGGGGAACTAACAGTAGCGGCAGACCCTGTTCAAAAACTTTTTTTTTTTTTTTTTTAAATTGTAGACTTGTCTGTTACCTTAGCCTTAATCCCATTTCAAAGTGGATGATCAAAACGAGTGACAAGTAAGACAAGATGCCTAACAGCCAGTCACAAGACAAGAAGTTGACTACTGTAGCTTTAATAACGTGTTATGTTACATAAAGAAGATGTTTGGCATTATTTATTTTCTGCTCACTGACCCCTCATCTATATTTGTCAAAATACACCAAAATACCAGCCAGAGTTCTACCTCCATTTCACCACTAATTTGTCATTACAAGACTTCCTATGCCACTGTAGGCCCTATCTTAGCTGTCTCAGCCCTGTCCAGCAATGCTATGGCACCATGACAACTCAGCATGACGCCGGCTGGCAGGAGGACCTTTTCCCCTTCAAGCTCGCTCTCTTTCTCCTTGGAGGTTGCAACCAGTGGGCCAAGAGGAAGAAAAACAAAAAACAAAAAAAACTAGACTCTGGATTACTAAAAAAAAAAAAAAAAAAAAAAAAAAAAGAAAAAAGAAAAAAAGAAAAAGATAATGCCCATTGATAACGTCCCCTTGATACCCAGTTTTAAACACTTACAGATCTGGATATCAGTGAGCACAACTGACAAAGACAGTCCTTACAGGGTTTTTGCTCTGAGGCTTTTACTCTTCACTACCAATAAGCCAAGTTTTTTGCCGGCAAATCTGGTCAGTCGAGTCTGACAACATCTTTTCCTCCAATAAAAAAGTAATGCTTTTACTTTATTTATACCGAAATAATGCAAGAAATGGCTTCATCAACAGCCAAAATTGCCATATTCTGTTATTGCAAACAAGTAGTTGAGTAAACAAATACTTGTTAAACTAGTCATCAAGGCAGTGTTTCCAAAAACTGGGGGTGTTTAATCTGATGTACTAATCTATTAAAAAACAAAGAAGAAGAGTTGTGCTACATATTTTGCTTTTAAGGATTTGAGCTTAATATTGCTACACAAGTCAGCTTGTCATTGTATGTGCAGTGTTTCCTCTGTAGCTGTTTTGTGGCGGTGGTGGCAGTAGGTGATTTTTGGTGACTGTTCCTTGTCTATCGCCATCACTCCTAGTTTTGGTTTTAGTGCAGTTCGTGGCATTTTATAGTTTTTATAATTGGCCATTCTATTCTGTAAAAAGAACTAATTCTAACCACTCAGCCTATCTTTGTTTGCATTTGCTGAGGCAAACTGGGGTATATTACAATGTTATATTAATTTCCTATGCTGTGATGGTAATGTTCTGTGGAGCAAATACATAACAATATTTTTGCTTATTATTTTTTATTTAACACAATATATTCAAGTCTAATTCCAGTACTCACTGAGGAACTGGATTGGGTATTTGATTTTTAAAAAAATGTTTTTTGTACACTCCATCATTGCTACTGTTTATGTTTGTGCTGTGCTGCATTTCATTCACAGAACCTGGATCAGCCTTCAAAACAGTGACTCACCCTTTGAATGGACCTGCCTTATTTGTAGCCTCTTTTCAGTAAGAGGCCAGACGTTACTATGTGATTAACTCCAGATACTTGTCTAGGACGCAAGGCTAAGTCAGTGTAACTCATGGACAAAAAAAGTTTACTACACTGACAACAAATTAGGAATAGCTTACAACGTTGCTCCTTTCTGCTCCCATTTCACCCTCCCAGTTCAACCCGTTGTTTCCTGTCTGCTCTGTCTCCTGTCCAGCAAGCCCCATCTTTATTCCAAGGTGCTTTACAGTGCCACAACTGCATACACTTTTAACACAAGTGACCCCAGTAGGAATAAAAGCCCTGTCAGTGCCATGCTCTACACATTGATCTAGTCCCTGCTACTCTCTCTTCCCCTGAGCGGCTGGCAGACAAGACCAGACTCAGCCATGCCAGGCCAGACAGTAGCCCCCCAGGCTGTTGACACCACTCCAACAGACCAGATAAAAAGGCCCAGCTGAGACGACCAGAGACTGGCAGCCTTTCAACACAGCTGAGTGGGCGGACACACACGCGCACGCACGCGTGCCCCTCCACTCTGGTCTCTCATTCAGTCCCCCACTCTCCACACACACTCCACACTGCGCCGGCCAGCACGGCTGCCAGCGATCATCTCAACAGCCGACTGCCAGGCCAGACCGCAGGGCTGTGATGCTAAGGGGGGCAAGAGCCTCCCCACATTCTCTCTCAGTGCACTCGCCCCCCCTCATTCTGACTGATTAAGTGGTTTACAATACCTGCCTTTCCCCAAGTGGCTGACACGGCAAACGGCCAGTCAACAAGCCAGAGAAAGGGAGGGGAGGGTTCAAACTCAAATACAATAATGAAGGAAGCATAGGGGCGGGACACACACATGCCCAGAAAGATTAACAACCTGCACTTAAAGCACCACAGAGGAAACCACACAAAGCAGCGCAGGGGTTTTCAAACTTGTTCATGTTTTAGACCCTTAAGTTGACTGTAATTAAGCAGTGGACACTCATTTGAAGTGATATGAAGACATATCCAAAATATGTCTTCATATCAGAGACCTGTTAATTATGCAATTGTCTAGGTGTCATGCTTTTCATATAGACTCAAAGTGGTGAAATTAAAACATGATGGTAAAATAACCACTAATACTTTTTTGTTTTGTAGTAATGTCTAGAAATTTGCAAGAAACTGCCAGAACATTAGTAAAACAATTAGCAAAAAAACAAACAAAAAATCCCAGATAATTAGCAAAACAACAAAATACCAAATAATTTGCTCTTTTTTTAATTACAAGAAAACTGTATTTATAATTATTAAAATGACATTTTTGAAATCAAACATCAGATTTCTTGCATGTCAAGGATTGTGTGTCACCAGCATGCAAATTATGGTGAATGTAACTATTCCTCCTCTTGCTGAGGACCCAGTGGAAGATCTTCAAGGACCCCACTTTGAAAATAACTGGTCTAGCTTTTTTTGGCCCCAGCCTGCTGCTCTGGAGCTGCTGGTGACATGATAACCACAAACAGACTGACTGAGCTTGCAACACACACACACACACACACACACACAGGATTCCTCTCTCAGACAAATTATGTTAGTCCCCTTGCCAGCTCTTCATCTTTCTGTTGTGGTTTAAGAATGTGTGTGTGTTCTCCCTGACAGTGAATCTCAACCCACACATACACACACACAATATTACCCTCTCAAAAGTCCCTTCTCAGTAGCTAGCAGCGATTGTCTGTGTTGTGGTTACAGACAGCTTCAGAATAAATGGCCTCCTACTTGCATCCAGTGAAACCACACTAGTAGCGAGCTTAGGTACCCAGTCCCAAACACTACACACTATAAACATGCTCTATTACACACACCCTCTCAGACTGAGCCTGACAATGACTGAGCAGTTGACAACAGTGTCAATATCAGCTCCCTGCCAAAAGTTATGGTAGAGCTGCCAAGTGTGGAATGTGTCCATTTCAAATATAAACTCAGTCCAAGGAATGGCAGAGAGAAAAGAGACAAAAAAAGTGAGTGAGCCAACAAGGCAACTGGCTTGTTATGTAGTTGCAGATGCACACACCACATGCTCACACATACACACAAAAAGAGCAATTTGGAATGTAAAAGGCTTTGATGAAGTTCTTCATTGTTGCTCTCCAAGGCCTTGGAGGATTGATGCAGAGAATATATCAAGCCATCTGAAACAAAGCCTTGGCAGTTTTACGGTCGACCATGTTACATCTCCACTCATTAACTGGCCAATTAAGACCCACTTAAGGCCAAGCACTGGCAAGCATCACATTCACGCAAATACGTTCAAAATCAAGCTACACTGTGCAGACAAGGGCGCCAACACGCAAACATGCGAGCACACATCATGGAGCACATGGAGGGTTTCTGTCAAGAGTTTGTGCCCTTCCAAGTGGCTTACCTTCAAAGAAAATCCATTTGTGTCCAATGTCAAACGCATTTCTAACCCCCCTTATCCTCACAGGCTAAGAATAACATAAACTGATGATTCTGTACAAATAATGAATCAGAGCCAATGACGTTTTCAGTGCACCCATGCACTTGGCTGTCATCTGAACATACATACACACAGACGGTGAATGTGAATGTGACTCACCTTGTTCATGTTGCCTGCCTGCTGGGCTGCATTGAGGGTGGTGTGAGCTCCCATCTGCTGCCCTCCCTGGGTGAGCGTCTCTGCCAGTGCGCTCCCTGCTCCTCCAGGGCCCGGTGCAGTCCCCGGCATGCTCGTTCCCTGGTACTGCATGCCTGCCACCCCAGCTCCCCGGCCTCTCCCAGCCCCAGGTCCCAGGCCCCCGTTCATCACCTGCCCTGGCTGGGGCTGCCCTCCCTGGCTCAGGAGCCCTGCATGGCTCTGGCTATTGTTAATCATCGCCTGGTTGAAGCCCGCTGTGTTCAAGCCCATAGCTGCTGTGTTGTTGCTGTTCTGCCCCGTTACTCCGGTGGGTGTGCCTGCTTTCTGGGCCTGGGGAGATGGGTGGTTGTTGGGAGAGCCCTGACCCAAGGGGCTCTTCCCCAGCGGCGTGCCCAGCTGAGCCCCCATGCCACCTGGCTGAGGGCTGGCTGAGTTCAGCCCTGTGCCAGTGAGGCCCGAGGTGCTACCAGCTCGAAGGAGCTCTGAGAGCTGCTTGTGCTTGGCGGCTGCATCTGGGACGATGGTGGTGGCACCGCCTCCGCCAAGGACCGCTGCAGTGCCACCTGGCCCACCGGTGCCTGGTGCAGAGCCGCCATTGGAGGGCATCCCGCCCATTATGCCCACGTCTCCTCCATTAGGGATCAGCTCATCTGGAAGGTCATTCTCCAACTCATCCCACGGTCCCAAATCTGTTAGGCGAGGAGGAGCATGGGAAGAGGAAGAGGATGGAAAGAGGTGCACAGAAGTGGAAAAAAAGGGATGACTGTTAATGGGTTGAAGAATCCATATAGTCCATATAGTCAGGTTGTTTCATCAACTTTCCAACCATTTCTAAAAGCAATCTGTGCAAATTACTGTCAAAAGTAGAACAATCATTGTCCATCATCTACAGCTGCGCATTGCACTGTTTGGAAGCAGCACGGCAGCAGTCAAATGTGAAATTTCTTGAAATCATAAAGCAAAACAGTGAAATGGCCCAGTGTAATGTTTGCAATGCATGCATTTTGAGGTGCAACAGCAGCCAAATTAATGAAGATACTACAAATCAGGAACATCAACAGTGTTTTCATATTTGGCTTAGTGTGGACAAGGCTGAAGTAGCTCAATGTACTCCTGCAGGTATAAAGCACTAGCCTAGTTCCTGTTAAGTGTGAGGGGACTGCATCTCCAAAGGAGAGCTTCTTTACGACGAATCTTGCATCTTGAGATGTCCCGAGGCCATATCAAATATCAGTACAGGGACATGATCCAGGCATTTTAAGTAATCATGTCAGGCTACAAAACATCAAACTCCAATCAATGTAATTCCCATGTCTGCCAAATCCAGCTGTTTTGCCGCAAATCATCACTTTCTACGACTTTCTTCAGGAAATTAATTCTAGAGAGGCACACTGTCAAAATGTGGACCATGTGCAATTACTTCACTTTGCAACCTTTTAAATAAATATTTCAAATTGTTCATGTTTACAATCATGTTCAATAAGACTATTAAAAGAAAAGGTTATTGTAGGCTATTTTTTTATTCAACAAAAGCAACTGCTTAATAAGTTTGACCTGCCTATACTGGGTCTGTTTTTCTCACTTCAATGTTTTTATAGCATGTGGCTTATATTTAATGTTTACATCCACATGTAGTAGCCTAGTGAGAAAGCTCTTGGTTTGATTTGATTGGGAGTCTCAGTTACAGTCGTTTCAACAAACAATATCTGCTTTGCATTCATCTATCAGCACATAACATCTTCTAGACTTGACGAGGGGGCCAATCTAACCAACTCAGCTAGACCAGCTAGCAGGCTAACTTGCCATTTAAGCCAGAGGAATGCAAATGCTGCACAAGTATGGACATCACTATTTTCACACTTCTCTTAAGGTTAATGCAGAATTTATCCATGCGATTTCACCATCAAAATTATGACTGGGTTGTCATTTCTTTGCCTTTCCAAGCTCAGCTATGTCTCCTTGTGCCAACATCATCTGTGAGCAGGATAGAGCAGGAAAACAACCCAGAGCTGATAGCCTGTAAACGTGCACGGACACCAATTCCCCCCTCTCTAATACTGTATTGTGCACTATGCCACCTGCATGGTCATCACATTGTATGGACTCATGTGTGCCTGAATATCATGCAACTGACCTCCTTAGCTAACAAGCAACAACATTTTAAACTTGTGGCAGGAAACTGTCATCTTTAATTAACCACAAGGACAAATTGTGTCACTGATGCAAATGGGTGCAATGTCATTTATTTGCACCCATGTTCTGGGGAATTTAATAATACACAGCCTCTGTGTTTATCACAGAGAGTCAAAGCACACCTCCAGTGACCGAGTACTGATGCTGGCATCTGCCAAGATACGTGAACCAAAAGGCGGACTGACAGGCACAAAGTTCTGATGGAACTTTGTGAAATCATTCAGGATTACAATGCTGTCAGCCAAATGAAGCATAAATACCTAACTGGACAGAGAACTAACAAGAGAACGGAACATCTGTGCATTCCCTCAACTTAACAGCACAGTTTTAGCTGTATTTTAGATGTCTTCTGAATGATTGGTTGCACTCCAAAGCCTGACTGGCACATGCCGGTCAGTCAGTGCCACAGCTACAGTCGGCCTAACTCTGTGTAGTTGTGTAGCTGTGGGACTGACCCTGAACTTTGACAATCAAGAATCATTTCTTTTTTCTTTTTTTTTTTATGTATTTATCGACACCTTCACTGTAAGCTTTATCAAGACATGCCAGAATAACAGTTAATGTTTTATTTTACAAGAAATATAAACACACTCGGTTTTCAAAGAAAATAAACAATTATGTAGGAAGTTCCATTACATCATATTTGATTTTTAAAACATGATCTGGAGCATCTGACATTAGTTTGCATAATCGGTCAATGACAAAAAACACAAAAGTGTCCTAGAACATTTAAAATTGTGACATTACAGTGTGAGGCTAAAGCATAGCCTATGTTTTCCTCATAAGACATGGGCCTGGTACTTTGACAACATTGCCTGTGTTAGTGTGTGTTTGCAATGTGTCTTAGAAATGACTCTGCATTAGAAAGCTCAATGTAAATACAGATCATTCATTCATTCATAATGCCCATGAATATCTGTCTCGTGTATATGAAAAATGCAGCACTTCCAGTGGACTTCTTGCTGCCACCAGTGTTTTCCGATGTTTTCTGAAGTAGCCCCTCTAATAAGGATTTCCCACATCTGTGTTATCAATGCAGATCTTAGTGTGTCAATTATTTTGCTAATATTTGTCAAATACTGAAGACAACGCTTCACTATCTAATTGGCTACACACAACCTTTCAGGTGAGCGTACACACGCATCATCATGCTGTTTTGAAGCAGGGGCTAGTGGTCGTAAATATACACACAAAGCCAGTTGCAATTTGTTCAAACTTTTTTTGTTAGAATCTAAAATTTAAGTAGCCAGCTGTTGGCAGGTAGCCGGCGCCTAGAGAAAGATCTGATAAGAGCGACACAAGACACAGAGTGATAAACGGGAGCAGCACTTCTGGAGTTCCTGCTGGGCTGAGGCAGTTGGGGGAAGAATGTGTGTGTAACACCATCCTGGAGTGTGAGCGTAATGTGGCAGCCTGGAGAGCCGGGGTTTGTCTGAGGCAGATGAAGTGATTAAGATGACATGATAGATGGGAGGTAGTTTTGTGTGTGTGTGTGTGTGTGTGTGTGTGTGCGCGCACGCCCATGTACACTGAGGGAGTGTTAATTGTCAGACATGAAACAGCTTTAACAGAAATGGCAATTGCTGAAGGATGCCAAAGGATAATTAAATCACTAATTAGCCTTTAATGAGCAAGTCAGGAGAACACTCTGAATGCAGAATCCCTCAATCTATCAAATTTTCCTATGAAAAATTAATTGAAAACATACTGAGCCAATCCAAAATACAAAGCTGAAAGATTAAAAAAACATGTCTGAAAGTAAACCAGCCACCAAGTTTGGCTGGGAAGTTGTGCTATGTTAGCAGGTAAGCACAAATGATCTCAAGTTCCAAATACATTATAAAAATAGCTGGATGGTAAATACACCAGCACACACAAAAACAAGTTTTGTTCCCCAAAAATAACCTAAACAAAGTACCTAATGATGCTGTGCAGGTCTAACTACTGAAAGATGAGTGGACAGAACAGAGCAGGCAGAATAAAGCCTGTCTGCTCCATGTCTTCATTGATATTCAGGCAGGATCCAGCCTTTAATGAGGCCACTTGGCCCGCACACGTCCTCAAGTAAACACAGCCTTCCAGTTCTGCCACACAACCCTGCTGTCTTGCTCTGGCATCAGGCGAGCAGGTGCTCAATGTGGTGGAAGCCTGGCTGAGGCTGCGGGGAACATCCGTCTTCCCTCGCTCCCCTCCCTCCTCTCTACTGAACCAGCGAATGCTCTTTCACAGAACGGGGCCGTTCACTTCAGGCCTGCCCCTGCATTTACTTCTCTAAGAAGGGGAGCATGCTTTCTACGACCTTGCCCCCAGGCTCCTTGGCTGGAGACCAAAATGCAAAGCAGTGTTTTGATTTGGTAGAGCCATGCAGTCGGGGAAGCCCCAGCTGTGTCCAACCTTGCTGTCTCCTTGCTTCGCTTTCCCGTCTTCTATGTCCATTTTACTCCCTTTCTTCCCCTCTTGTGCTCTTTCCACCCATCTCTCCTCCACAACTCTATGCACACCGTTCCCAGAGGCCACGCTGCCCCCTGCTCTCCTGCTCTTTTTCCTGTCCCATCCCCTGTGGCTGCCGTCTGGGAATAAGTGGCTATTAATAGCCTAAGCAACGGCAGTGGCGGCTTTGCTAACCCCAGCAGTGGTCAATACTGCAGCCGTCTGTCTTCTTGCCTCAAGAGTGTCTGCCATGAGACAGACAGGTGCAGCGTGCCCCCCTTAATGCCTGGGCTTTCACTCACTGTTCAGCATCACAGCAGGGGGGCAAGAAAACCACTTAGCACTGGGAATGTCATCTATCACAGCTCTTTCAACAAAACTTCAGGTTTCCTTGCTGTGTAAACCAACACTCTGGAAAGTGTATGCCTGTTTAAGAAATTGGATGGCAGAAAAGGTGGGAAATTAAGTGTGGAACAGAAATATAACCTGAGGTGAATTTTAAAAAAAAAACTCTTTAAAAGTTAACAAAACAAGCTTCAAACAATTAAAAATGCTGTGGAAGAGTACAAAAAAAACTAGCAAATTTGTGAATGCCAAGCCTCCTCTGAAACATCTAAGGACCAATTTCGCCCATTTCTTGACACAGTTACTAAGAAAGCAGAAAACACTTATTTTGCTGGCGGCTGCTAGGCAGTCAGCCAGGGTCCAAAATTAACACCCACCAAGTGCCAAATGCGAGTGATTTCTCCCTCTCGCGACTAAATTTCAGTCCTATGTGCCACATGGTGTGTAAGAAAAATTGGAGCCAAAAAGATTGCAAGACTGCAAGAAATCCAACTATCACAGTGACCACAGCAGTGCATTCATGGACTGAAAGACAAGGTGACAATGTGGAGGCATTTTCCTGGTGTCCAACTGTCCCCACAGAAAACACACTGAAAACACTAACATTATTAAAACCATGATCACTCAACCTAGGAGGGGGTCTGAAGGTGGCATGAGGATGATTCAGATGCTTCCAGATGTTGCTACCTGTTTGATGTTGTTGAGGGGGTCAAGGCGTGCTCATCGTGCTGGTTAAATGCTAAGCAAAAATAACAACTCATGTTGTTGACATTGAGGTGATTTAACTCAGTATCATTCAAAATCTATCAAAACCAACCACATGGTAACATTTTGTCCTAACAGCAAGTGTAGTGGGCATTGATCATAAAACAAAACACTATATTTAATCAGTGATGTTGTTCAGATAGGTTGCGACCTATTAACAGACACCCTGTTTCAATTTTTTGACTCACTACTTCTCAACCATTTTTCCCATTGCTTAAGTGACATAATCTGAGCCCTCAGTTATGGCGCTTTTCCACTAGTACCTACTTGGCTCAACTCAGCTCGACTCTACTTGGTTTGTAAGCTTTTCCATTAGGTGGTAGTACCTAGTAGCAGGTACTATTTTAGTACCTACTCGGCCGGGGTTCCAAGTGAGCTGAGTTGAGCCGAAAACGTGACGTAAACGTCGTGCAGGCCACCGATTGGACTCCTGCATGAAAACCAAAACCGGCATTAAAAAAAAACAAAAAACGGCAACAGCGACCGCGCGCATTGATCGTCACTGAAGTTGGCAAAGTCGGAAAATGGCAAGCAAACCGCTACCGCGGTCAAATGAAGAGGTGGAGACTTTTCTGTGCTCGGTGGCGGCCCGAAGAATCCAGAGGGAGCTGGACGGTGCGCCGCCTTGCTATGACAACTCCACCCAATTGTAATGGAAACCACCGAAACTGTGTTGAGGCGAGTAGAGTCAAGCCGAGTAGGTACTAGTGGAAAAGCGCCATTAGTTTACATTAGGACCTGACCTTTGCAGTACAGACATCATCATCTAACTTCTTAAATCCTTTCAACAAATTAATCATGTTCTTTATATTGTTGTGGAATTGATTAACACATAAGAACGAGTCTACGTAAAATGGTATGTGATACTGCAGTAACTTAGTTTTGACCGGTAAAAAAATAAATAAAATATACATATACATACATACATACATATACACACACATATGTATGTATGTATGTGTGTATACATGCACACACACACACATACATACATAAATATATATAGACATAGATATATATATCTATCTATATATCTGTCTATCAATATATACAGTACAGGCCAAAAGTTTGGACACACCTTCTCATTCAATGCGTTTTCTTTATTTTCATGACTATTTACATTGTAGATTCTCACTGAAGGCATCAAAACTATGAATGAACACGTGGAGTTATGTACTCAACAAAAAAAGGTGAAATAACTGAAAACATGTTTTATATTCTAGTTTCTTCAAAATAGCCACCCTTTGCTCTGATTACTGCTTTGCACACTCTTGGCATTCTCTCCATGAGATTCAAGAGGTAGGCACCTGAAATGGTTTTCCAACAGTCTTGAAGGAGTT
>OMLB01042707.1:0-27599 GCA_900302555.1 Myripristis jacobus
ATCAGGGCTTGAAAATGGTATGACTCCACAGTCTTCCCTACCTTACCGAGGGTTTAGTAGTTGATCATCCTCTTGATTGCTTCAAAGCACTTCCACTTGTCTGGGATGTAAAAGGGTTCAAAGACATGTGGGAAGGGAGTGTCATAGCCACAGACCCTGGAAATGGGGGCCTCCAGGTTTAGGAAGCACTCCTCCTGCAAAAACAAAGAGAGACAAGAGATCAGGACTCTGTCAGTCTAATGTTGTCAGCACTCAGACATCATTCACCATGGCAGGGAGGCAACGTCTGTGCTAACACACTCAGACACTGACAGCTGTGAACCCAAGGTGTTTGTATGACACAGTAAACACAGTTGGCTGTCAGACAGCATGGGCTTCATACAGTATGAGCTACTGAAAATCACAAGTCTGCACGATGGTGGCAGGAGCTGAATCATATTTTGCTACCATATGGCAAGTGATTTACCAATTCCCTGTGCCATACTCAAGAGTGGGCATCCATACATGAACTCACTGTCGATAGAATGATGTAGTAACCCACAAATAGTGAATGAAGGACAGCAGGTGACATAGCACCATCACTCACTAACTATCTAATTTAAACATTATAGGGCTTTCTCCACGGCAAACCATAGAGGTTATCAAATGGGGATTTAGTTGAATTATGGAAAATTTTACCCTACAACTTAAAAACAAACACATAAAGAGCTGTCACACCCATTAACTAAACATGGCACTTTTAATTTGCAGGGAGCGCCCCTAAACGTCTTAGTGCTCCGATGAAAAAAATGTTGCTGTTGAGCTCTGCGTGCAGGATTTGCTTTGACTGCACAATCGTAGGAAATGAATGTACATATTTGTTCAAGTTGCTAATTGGTTTTCATGCTTATTTGATTTCTGTGAGCTGAAGCACCTGTGGTTTACACTTGGAAAAGCTGAGTGGGTTTCAGTTTTTTCCACCCTCTCCACCACAGCTGAGTGGATTTCTCACACTTTCCTGCATTAGCCGTCTAGCTTGGGGGGTTTGCCCGATAAATTTGGTTGTAAGTGAATGTCATCTAACACTCTGCACCTTTAAAGCCATGACACCGCCAATGGGACCAAGAGTATCAGTAGTATCAGTCACCAACCTAACACATGTTCTCAATAAACATAACTTCTGTCAACTAGCTACCCATTTCCTAGATTTAGGAAGATCCATAGTCTCCAGCAATACCTAGTGGCCACTTACGATATCTCTCATAGTTACCAGAAATTGAACTGTAAAATAGTGATTTAACAGTTGAGTTAAAATCTTAATGTTAGATTCCTTTACCATTTCTGACACAAAATATGAATCAAAAAGGCTAATTCAGACTGGTCATAGTTAGCCAATGCACAGGCAATTTAGCTGGAGTGCAAAACAAGCCATCACTCCTGTCTCTCCATTGGCTTTTGCCCTCATCCCATGGAGTCAAAGCAGGATGAAGATGGCCAAAACACTCCACAGGGGACCAAACCCCTATTGAGTTAAATGAACACACTGAGACGCACGCACACAGACTTGAAGACAAGGACCTAAAGTACCCTCTCTTAGATTATCCTGTGACCTGCGTGCAGCTCAAGCAACCAAAACAAAAGCAAAATTCTCCAACAAACTCACATAAGACCTTTCTCCTGTATGGCCTATTTGTGCATTTTCTGTCTCTTAGCCAGCCTGACAGAGGGCAGAATTTGACCTCTTTCTCTTCAAACTGACACCATCGACAATGCAGCCGTTTAATCCCAAATTACAAACCCACCAGGGCACAACCTGTATGTTTCTCCCTATGGTTTTTTTGTCTCTTATAAACATCTGGCAGAGTTCAGGGGAATGTCAACAGCTGTTTGTGCATCAATAACCAGTAAAAACACAACACAATGAGGAGGAGAGCAAGAGTGAGAGAAAGAGAAAGAAAAAGAGCTTGCAGAAGCTTGCTGCTTTGTCCCTGTGGAGCTGAGAGGATACAAAAAGAGCCTTCAAGCATGGACAGCAGGTCCTGGGATGCTTAGATTGCTTAATTCATAAAAACACCAAACACAAAGAAAAACAGAAATACCTCGAATATTACATTTAGTGACACAGGATGGTGGAAGGGCAACATTTAACAAGAAAAATGACCCTTCTGGTGAAAAAATGTCAAGCCCATAAATCATAACTGAGCCTGAGGATGTATTGTGCACAGCAAGGAATGGTAGACAAGTGCTGGGGGTTGGTGAGGGCTGTGGTATCTCAAAGGGTGAATGAAAACCAAAAACAGGTGGAGAAACTGGTGTGAGCTCCCAGGCACCTGGTTTGCTGTCCAAGATTACTCTGGTTTCTATCTGACAGCTGGACTCCTGCCATTATTCACCCTGAGACGAACAGACAGCTCCACACAGCTAATAAAAGGTGATTGGGTTCAATTAATGTACATCATCACTTCAAGTGTCCCTTCCTCTCCTCACTAATGCTCTGTTTCTTCCTCCCTCTGGTAGCCAGTTTTTTCTTCCATTCGTTTGCTTGTCTTTATTCTCAAGTTTACATTGTCTTCTGGGTGCTGGAAACGTTCATTGCCCTTTGGGTCCAAGTGTTTTCAAACTGATCTGTAATGTTTGAAACACATTGCAATAGGAAACAAAGCGAGCAGTTCTGGATCCTGAAAAGTTCACTCTGAAGATGTAAGACTATGTGAACAGCAGCGCTATGCTGCAGCCTATAGGCAGGTTCTATGTGTTTCTTCCTGAGCTCACATAGCCTAGAGCAGGCTGTACCAGGATTACCTCATAGGTTTCTCTGTTATGATAACCTCATGAGTGGACATAAATTATGCCTGAGCAAGATGAAAAATAAAGCCATACCAAACTCACTGTAAAAGTTCAGCCTGGCTTTAAAGATCATTAATGGTATTTTATGAATGTGTGCCATGCTGGAATCGATTGTACAATGTGAAGAAACAGCACCAAAAACGGTCCTCTTGGGTGACTGCTGCTTTCCTGGGCGAGTTTCAATCACTCATACTGAACAGCTACAACTAGGGAGTCAGAAAGTCAAACAGGAGTATACTTGAATAGATTGGGCCTGGAGCAAAGCTTGATGTGGATGTCCTCCCCTCAGAGTTGACAAGCAGATGGGAGGCCCACTCAACTTCATACTCTGAAGAGGATTTGTCTGGTCAGGCCTACACTTCTATCTTTTGAGTGTGATCGGCACAATCAGAGCAGTCTGATAATAGTGTCGGTAGAAATCTGTATGTATATATATATATATATATATTTACATATTTTATTTTATTTTATTTTATTTTTTTCAAGGTAATCCACATTTTGCAACAATATGTGATGAGTGAGGATTTGGTCAATCTGTCTGTAATTGAGCAGAAAAAAACCTCCCTGCATAACAAGTCATCATACTTCTTTTTCATTCTTTTGTCATATTGAAGGAGTAATGAGACCATCCATAAGCACTGAGATTACAAGAGTATAACAGCTATTCTCTGCCTTACAGACACCCAGACAAACAGGGAGTTTGCTCTTTTGTCTGGATCAGATCTGTAATCTCCTCTAAATACATTTACTGGAAGTAGGAAAAAAGTACAGTAGTCTGGTTGCCTGCCACCACAGCTGGACACAGAATGGCCACACAACTCAGATTTCAGTCAAATCGGTGTTTATCTTTTTGGAAGTGCATCATTATATGTAATATACTGAAATGTCACAATAAAAATATGGCACTATGGCAGTACCAAGAGCTGTGCCTCTTGCAGTGAGGCAAGATTTAAAATGGGGGCTCTGGGTTGCAGTCATGATATTGTGTCTTCTGTCACATAGAAATCAGTTTGTCAGCGACAGCCACAGATTGAGGGGTGCATTCTCTCAGGCTGTGGCAGAAAAATGCCAATATCATTTGCTGTGCCAGCCAAGAGAGACAAACACAGGCCACCAAATCCTCTCAATGTCAACTGAGGACAGTCTGGAGTACCAAAACTGGCTTTAATTCTTAACATGCTGCTTAACCTAAGTTCTGGGCTGTGGCATAATGCTGCTGAATAACGCTGAGAAAATCCAAGCTTTTATATTCCAAGTGCAGGAAAGGAGTCCTCTTCACTTACTGCCTATCTGGCCTCTAGCGCTGGTCCACGAACATTTCTCTCATCACAGCTGAATCTGTTTCTTATTCTTAAATCTCTTGGGGGGGAAAAAACGTCTGATTAGGTACAAATATGCTGTAGTCAAACTACACTTTGACATCATCGGCTGTCAATTTGAGTGAAGTGCAGATCTTGGCAGCTGGTATGATGGCTTGAACAGATTTAGGCAACAAGCTGTTATGCATAATGTAAAGATAAAACGGGCGCCGCTATTTAGGCTAGACGTCATGTTAGAAAACACACATGATGAAAAGAGTTTGGTTGGTTCTTGAAATGGTAATACCCTACCAACTGAATTGCTTTGACAGTCACAGACAAGGCTCAGAGCAGCCACATTTCACTCGGTTGAGGATATCTGTAAATCTAAGACACCTTTTCATTTAAAAATCAAACTAGCCAGTCAGTGTTAATACCAAGACCACACATTTGGTAGATTTAATAGATAGCATAAAAGACATATAGTTCTTTTTTTCTCGCTGGCTCTGTACAGATGTTCGTGCCAGCTAACAGATGCCTTGTGGAACAGTTGATCATATTCCAGTGTTCATTCCAGGGTGGGTGGTTTACTTGTTTAACTGCTCCCCCAAAAAATCTGTCATCTGGTTAGAGGATTTGGCTCTTTTAACTTTTTGAATTTTTTCCTCCATCAGATTCAGATACACCTCAAGGGTCAGTTCTGCAGAAGATTAAATCTCGATAAAATACTTCCCAGCTGTATTCAGATTTAGTCTGTTTTGTCTGTTGTTTATGTAAAGGTACCCAAGGAGCAAAGACAACTTACTTTGGGTACCTTTAAAGCTGCTACCAGTTTAAATTTGATTACCTTGGCAAGGACTTAGAGTAACACCGTTCGGTTCAGTAACACAAAGATGCATCACGCGCCCCGCTTCTGCAGACTGCAAAGGGAGGCCAAATATTCATACAGGTGCGGTGAGGTGAGACTGTAAAGTGAAATGTAAAGTGAATAATGAAACTGGAGTAAACTTTTATAAGGAGGCACAGGATGTGTTCATCAGGAGCCAAATTAAAGGCAGTTACTCTCATGATGATGCCTGTGCATTTGGTGTTGTTTCTAGCTCTGCAACTATGATCGTCTAGCAATATAAGATGAAAAAATTATGTCAACTAAATATGCTAACTTAACTTCTGCTACAGCAACAACTGATGCTTGATGCCTGTCTGTGTTCATGTCCAAACAAAAATAGATGAATTCAGTGTGATTCCTCATTTTGTTTGGTTTGGTTTGTCTTGTACACTACGTCAGTCGTGCACATTTTAAGTTCAAGTCCAAACACACTGAAGCCTCAAGACAAAATGGATAGATACACAGAATTAATGAATATATACCAAGATGGTTTTATGTCTCTACAGCTATTATAACATGCTATAAAAATTCATTTCAGAATGATATAAAGAGCTAAATATTAGACATGAGCTTTAAAATCTCATTGTGAAACCAATCATCAAGGATGAAACAACCTTTACAGACCTTTCTCACAGCAGCCATTTTGATATGAAATAGCAGGGTAAACAGGTGCTACTAATAAAATTATAGTAATATTAGTTAAGGTTCTGATCCATAGGTCTACATGCAACAAAACCTTAATTAGTGCCATTAGTAACATCTGTGTTTACCCTGCTATTTCATCTTAAAATGGCTGCTGTGAGAAAGGTCTATTGCTGCCTTTACAAAACGTTGCATTGCTACTGTGTATTTTAGTCATTTAGCAAACAATACAATAAAGAAAACATACTGTGCATGTGATTTCAGCTCAAAATTGTGAAATAGCTCCCACAGCACACTACCATTATATGACAGGCAAGACGGACTAATGAGTAAATCAGGCCACAGCAACGGACCATTACTGTACAACCTCCATGGCATTACTACACATACTGTGTATAGTGATACCTGCATCCAATGCCAGGTCATTTAACAGCAGTCTTTTTACATAAACAACATCCTCTGAAGTCAATTTATTGTATCCTCTTATGGACAGAGACAAGGGGAGGCGGCCATGGTTTTATAGCGGAGCACAACGCCCCAGGAAACTTCAGGCTTACTCAGCCTCAGCCTTCAAATAAGGCTGACAGACAACTAGTGCTCTGGTTCTGATTCCCAAAGCATTTATGGTAGAAAACATGCAAGCCTTCATCCTAGACCAACACCAACTGGGCTGGCATAGAGTCAGTCTTTAAAGCATATCCCAGAACAGTAACACAACTCAGCTCAAAGTGCTAGGTTGTAGTTTGAAGTTGGATTCTCCCCGATTTGGATTAAACTCATAACAGAAATTTGTGAGTGGAACAACAACTGGACAATTTCAGTGTCAAGAGAAAACTGTGGTGGGTCTACAGATAGCGTTACATGGACTGGAGTATCATCTATGGTCGTGTGATTGAAGGGGGAAGATGGGGCATGGGCACAGCTTTAACTACCATCTTAAATAGTGGTATCCATCATGGGGCATCTGTAAACCACCAGCTGTCAAAGTGTGCAGGACGTCTCTACTATACCACATGTTAACAGTGTCCATGATGCAGTATTTACTTACTGATGAGACAAAAACTCATCCCTAAAATCTTTTTTCCTTTTACACAAAATGGACAGGCCAGACTATTTTTTTCCTAATCTGTATAAACTGTAAATGGGCTCAGAGGGTAGTTAATAGAATTTAGGAAAAAGAGGTGAATCACCAGTTCTCTCTGTGCATCCCTGAGGTCCATTTAAGCATTGTCTTTAGGCTCATCTCTCATGGCCCTATTCTATCCCCTGTAGTCAGCAGTGAGACACTCAGCAAGAGGCCAGCCAATGACACATTATCAAACCATGAGAGCTGCAGCCAAATCCTGACAATGGAAACTTGCCAAACCCTACCAAACTCCCTGCTGTTGTTAATACAAAGGGGAAAATCTAATCCATAAATGGATCTTTCTGAAAGGGCCCAGAGGCCTTAAGTAGATAGGTTAGGCCTAATAGTCCCCTTGTTGAAGCCTCTCAATCCAGAAATAATAGACAAAAGTTTAAATGGTGCTCTCAGACAACAGTGACTAGACTCTACAAGCCTTATTGTCATCCAGCCTCACTTTATGTCCCTTGATTTTGAGTCCTGAAGGGGTGCAAGGAATTTTAGGGCTAGTCAGCAGGAAGGAGTGTAACAGGTCTGGACCCTTAATTTCCACACTGCTGTTATTGCTCTGGGCCCATCTCACCGTTTCGTCTCAAGACCCAAGTGCATTTCATATGTTATTGTTGTTATTGTAGCTGCGGAGGATCTGTGGCTCAGCACCTTTCCTCTAAAAGCCCTATTTTTAGCGGCTTTTCCGTTCCATCCCATTATCAGAGCAGAGCCTACGCCACATCCCCGTTATTTCTGGGTGAGTCACCGTGGTTGCGACCTTGTTGCCGTTCTGCCATCTGGACATGGGGTAAGTATGTATTATGTTTCCTGGGTTACCTAGCTTTGTTGAGAGTTATGTCCTGCTCTGAGGTAGACAACATGCCATGAACTCGTTGAATACACCTGGTCAGACTATTGTCAGTACATAGGGTACACATACTTTGCCACTTGAAAAGCCTTTATCAATGTAAGAGCCAAAACATCCTGTAAATGTTTTTTTTGTGTGCAATTGCCTATATCAGCTTCAAAGACCAAACAAAGACCAGAGTATCCCACAATAGGAACAGAGGCCTCTAGGTTGTGTACTTTTACAAAAATCAGCAATCCTAAAGCATTCTTTCCAACAAAAGCTTCCAACTAGCCCAAAGCAAAGCCACGTGAAAACTGCAAATCACGGCAATCAGGGAATGCACCAACAACTTACGTCACCCGGACACAATGCGAAAACATGGAAACATGGACACGCAGAGGATGACTCACTGGCCATTTAAGCCATAAGTGACAGGCATGGTGAACAACAGTTGACTGACGGTAAATGAGAAGATCTACAGATTCTTAACAGCCTCATCTGAGAGCTTACACACTGACAGAGAAACCACTCAAAGTGAAGAATATCACAGAATATCAGCCCGATGCTGTCCAGCCCCTCAGTAAGAGGAGTGTGGGGCTCTTTTACTACTAAAAGTCTCTTAAGATGAAAACATTCGTAAGACGGCATTGTACATCAGTTCAACATTTACAAGGTTTGTCCATCAAAGATTTTGATACTCATCATCTCAGAGCTTGCTGACACCCTTACAGACATTATAAACTGATCTCAGAGGGGTTCCTGGCATATTTTTTGGCAGAATGTTCATTAGCTACATAGACATTATAGACATTATGGATGCTGAGTTCCTGTAACTGTCAGTAATTTAAAACTATGACCACTTTGCCACACACGTCATGAGTAAAGCCTTAAGAATCCAAAGTGACAAGCTTAAGGACTCAAGAATTTGGATATTTCCCAAGATCAAGTTAAAGTTTCTTAATATCTCTTGATCAATGACAGAACAGTAAGATCTAATTAAAAATATAATATAATGAAACCTATATACACACACACACACACACACACACACACACAGATAAATAGATAGATCGATATATCATTTCAAGAAATCTGACAAAATGTCTCAATTCCTCAAATTAAGTTTCACACAAATTGCAGATTATTTTGGCTGAAACTTGTGATATACTGTATTTCTGTCACGGGAATTACAAGGATAACTGCAGGAATTTTCAGCCTGGGCCTTGTTTTCGCAGTTTTTAGCATAATGACCATTGTTCTCACAATTACTTTGGTTATTTCACTGTCAAACTTTCATGGTTACAAGTGCTTCTTTCAAATACACACACACACACACACACACACACACACACATACACACACACACACGGGCCAATGAGTAATCTCCAACAGCTGAACCCAAAAGCAATTTAAAAATTACCAAGACATTTCAGTTATAATAGTCCACGTGATTGTGCTCTTGTTTACTTTGCTCTCTGCAGGCCTTCTGCCAAGTTCTTATCTGAAGAGGCAGAAGAACAGGGTTTTGTTGCTTCAGTTTCAGAGCCATGTTAGCTACTTCTGTGGACACACATTCATGATTTGTGATGGCAGGTGGGAAATATCATAGCCTGACAAAAATACCCACAGCACTTATTGGTAATTACCACGAGCAGGTTGGTGTTTTTTTTTCCTCACAACTGGCATTTCATATTTCCACATCTGATGAACACAGCTTCAACGGTCTACTTGACAATGAGCCCATGCTAGTTGAAAGAGCATATTTAATACTGAAATAACAGAAATAAAGACATTGGATACAGTGATGTCTCATGAAAAGATGTGTTTTGATCGCTTTTGGGAATCCACTGTTGGAGTTAATGGTTGTTCTAGTGTGTGAAGGGGACGGCAGAAATCCTGGCAAACTGAGGGCGTGAAAGTGCTACAGTGATCAGTGTCCATGATGGCAAATACTGTTCTTGGCAAATAAATAACCAGTTTAAAGTATCTGGAATGATGCTTTTAATTACAATTTTTTAAGTTTATGGCTCTAAAACTATTGAGTCATGGCAGCATCTGATTTGTCTCCTAGCTGTTACTCCCCTGTCACTCATTTGTAAGAATTTTTATTTTTATTCTTAAGAGATGCTGCTCTACCGTGTAAAAAGGAACGAGAGAAGTTGAGACTTTATTCTATCTTGTGGATGTGAAGAGCTGCTACAAGACAATGCCACATGATAAATGTCACAAGGCATCTTTTTGAAGGTTTAAAACTCCACGTTTATATAATTTGTCATACATACATAAATTATCTGTTTATGGCATATTGAATAATCAAACTGACAAGTCCAAAGGCCTAATATGGTACTTTTGGTGCTGTTGTTATTTTATATTTTGTATTATAACAATTAATTGTGCCAAAAGCTTGTCCAAATCAAAGCAAGGCACAGAATTATCATTTTTCCCCTTTGTGATATGCTTTGGGAACATTTTGAACCATTTCCTGGGTAATTTGTCACATTGAATATTTAGCTCTGGGGTGAAATACCTTAGTGGTGCTTTGCCCCAAGACCAACAAATATTCAGTGCATCATATTCAAGCACATTTCTTTTTTTTTTTTACAATTTAAATCATTTAATCTCCCTCTCAAGTCACAGTGGCGTTTCGGGTCTTTGTGGACCTGCAAGACGTCAAAATGGGAAGAAGATTCTAGGTTCAGGGCTGACTGGTAGAAGGTATGTGATTCTTTCATTCTCATTAAGATGAGATTCTTGTCATGACTTTGGTGGTGCTGTTGGATTTTTTTCTTAATTAAAAAAAAGGTCCATGTTGAAACTAGCTGTCAAGCTAGCTAAAGCTGTTCGAGAGGGAGGGAGCAAAGGTAAACAGGTATAGAAATGTAGTTCTTGCAGGCAGTTTGCAAATGTAAAAGCAGAACAAAATCTAAAAGATATGCTTATGCAGAGGAAAATACAAAAAGTGAACTCTTTATTTTACAGGGAAATTTTTATGGCCCAAGGATCCAATTTCCAAGAGCAATTTTACTTTAATTTTTTAATGGGCATTTTGTACTGAGTCCCCATTAAGTTTTGACCCTGAATTTACCCTGAAAGCCCAAAATTACTGACAGTCAAAGGAACCATCAGAAAAAGGCTGACTTCGGCCCAAACTTAGTAACCAAATTCTATGCAAATAAATATTTTTACAAAAATCTTTGCCAGGTCTCTTTCTTAGATCCACTTTTACCTTCTGATAAACAGCCAGCAAGATCTAAGATTGTGGGTGTTGGGGCCTTGGTGTTTTGACACTAAATACTCCTAAAATCATCAACTCACAAGCCAAAATACATCAGGACGAGGGAAACACTCAGTCACACTTACTCTGAATTTCTCATCACCCATCTTTGGCAGTGCATGCCCTGGTCACAGTGTCTAGGCCTGATTATAGCCAGCAATACTTAAATACTTCATAAGCCTCTTCTATGGGTAGTTACACTCTGTGTGATTGATCCCAAATAATAAAACATAATATGATAAATGGCAGCAGATCAGCGGCTGTTAAATGTTTTCGTACCACAAACCACCAAATACGGACCCCATTTGGTAAGATTATATCCCAGTTACCAAAATGGAAAGACTTGTCTCATTGTTGGTTTAGGATGGAATTGTTGAATTGTCTAGAGCGTGCAGGGGGAGTATCATGTTAATGAGAGCAAAACCTAGGATTAAAATTCTTATACCGCATCTGACTGAGATAATCTCTAGTGAATGACATGATGGTGACACAAGACTTCCTTGTTATATGGAGGAACTCCTGGGACCTCCACCGTGAACATACAGCTGCAGATTGGAGGTTGTGTCAGGTGGAGCATATCACCTCTGTAGCTCTGGGCCGTTTATTTAAAGGCATGAGCTATCTCAGTTTTATTACAACGTAAGGTTATTACTGACAAAACCATTGTGACCAGTGAGGGCTTATTCCGCTGCTGACCACCTCCTATTCTTGAGGGGCTACCGACTCTAATAAAATATTGCTCAGTAAATTCTCACATGGACATACACAGGCAAACACACAGTACATGAACAAATAACTTGTCAATCAACTCTATCATATCTTCATCTCACCAATCAATACTGACACACACACACACACACACACACACATCCTGTCCACTAGATGCATGGCTACACAAACACTCACCTGTACTGTCGAGCTGATTTCAGCAGCAAATCCTCCAGTGACCGGTGCCTCGTGACTGATGAGCAAACGTCCAGTTTTCACCACTGACTGAAAAACACAGACACACATACATTATGTTATAATTAAAATTGGTTCAGCAATCTGTACAGTGTTTACTGTCAAGTGGTGTCTCTGGAAAACACACAGTCGGCATCAACTCCAAAATGAAAATCTCCGAAGTGGGAGCTTCCTTGCATTGCAAAGACCAATAAGCGGCTGATTACAAAAGAACAACACATTGATAAATATTGATATGTATCATCTTCAGGTTAAGATTCAAAATTCATTCCTCCAAAAGGAATTTATATTTACTCACAATGTTTACACCATAACATGCCATAACATGTTTATAGAGGTGAGAGGTACAGTGCTGGAGGTGCCTCAAGGAAGGCCATCTGTGGGCCACGCAAAGGGCGTTACCAAGTAAGGGTGGTTCACACACCGTCTGCTGTGGTACACTCTATCTACTAACTACCCTCCGGCTGTATGTGTCTGGCAGTGTGTGCTCCGTGTGTGTGTGTATATGTATAAAATGGATGTCACACACCAGTGTGAGCTCAACGTCTGATTTAGGCTGGTACACAGGGCCAGCGGGACAATCATGGACATTAGAGGGCTCAGCCTCCCAGGCATTTGCATTTGGGTTTTTTATAACCCGGCATTACTGCAGGAGGAAGCCTCTGCTCCACCCATTATCTACCACAGCATAAAACCAGGGCTATACTATAAGCTAGGGCTGCATGAAACATCGTTTTAGCATCAACATCGCGATATGCATGCGCACAATTGCACATAACATTGCAGAAGAGGCTATATCAAGTAAGGCAAATTAACTTACACACATTATGCTGCAACTTTTTTGCTGCTTGATATAAAAAGGGAAACTCACAGGTTCTCATTCTCCATGGTAATCTGTAAGGCTGGGTATACACTGTGCAACTTTTGAAATTTTGTTGTTTAACTCCACTGTAAAGCCACGAAAATAGAAAATAAAATGGCCCTACGGGTCCTGCACACCATTCTGGCTATCGACAATTGCCAATAAAGGTTTGTTTGAAAGCCCTGAGTATCACTCTCAAGGCATTCTCTCCCTCTCACCCCCTTCCCTCTCTCTCTCTCTCTCTCTCTCTCACACACACACACACACACACACACATACACAGAGATAGGGCTGTTCCCCCAGTAGATCACTTAACAGGGAAAGGGTGTTGTGGGTTTTTTTTTTTTAGTTACCAGTGACACATTTCACTCTAGGCTCCTGATGGTTTACTTGGATTACTTTGTTGCCAAGCTTCAAACTGAAAATATGCTGAAACTGAAGACTTTCAGCTACAGGGCGCATTGAGAGAATTTTATTGGTGCTTTCAGAGGCTGTATTTGAGGCTACGTACAGGCACAGAGAGAATCGACTTGTGGCTCTGCTTCAAGTGTGCGAGAGCCTGAGGACAGCCGACCAAAATTTCTGCCATTTCAGAAATTTATCTGAACGCTTGAATGCCGGTTCGGAGCTGTTGCTAGGTCCTAACCCCCCACCCCAGCGCTACCCAGAAATGAGGTTCAACGAAGCTGAAATTTGGCCCAACTGAGCAGCTCAAATATTTGGTCAGAAGCAGACTCAAATCATACAATTTATGTCCACCTGAAGAAAATGTCCTCCTGATATTAAATAATTTTGTCTGGATTAAGGACTCTGTGATACACAATGTTTGTTGCAAGTGGCACGCAGGCTCTGCATACTCCATAGCAAAACTGTGACAAAGGTCCATTTGTAACATTTATTAAGAAATATGTTGTTTTTCCCAAATACCTTTCCACCTGTTCTCTCTCCACTTGCACATACCAGTGTCAAAGTCACATAACAGTCACAAACTTTTCAAGTACCCAAACCATGAAGATTATGATTGTAAATTGTGTATCTGTGCACGATAACACACTGTATCTAGTGAAATTTATTTATTTATTTTTTGCACAATGTATATGGCAGAAAAAGAAATGCTATCGATGTGTCAGTTTCCTCCAATATCATGCAGCCCTTGTATAAGATCATCCACTTGCCACTGATCCAGACCAAGGCTATGTCTGTTCCCTTCTTTGCAACTTCAGTAAACGTTTCTTCTCTCCATGTGTGTCTGTGTTGTTTTTTTAAACCCAACAAAAATATTTTACACACCGTATCACCACCTTTGTTGGGTAACAAGAGAATAAATAGTGAGCTGTGAAGGAATATCAATACTGATTTGCTTGTTGCTGAAATGATTTATTCTGCTGTGGCAAAGTTTCAATAGGGCTTAAAACCTAATTTGCCTACACTAAGCTGTATGAGCTGGGTGGAATCCCTGGACTGTATTTTGGAAGGAGAGCAGAGTTTCCACTGCAATAATGAGATGCTCAAAGCGCTCTCCATTTAGACTTATAGGTGAATATCACCTGCCTCCATCAGGCCTCAAAGCCACAAGCCAAACAACACATAGCCGATGCATCTAAATTACCCACTGAAAATATGCAGCACACAGCCATATGGCGCAGCAAATTAGGCCTGACATTTTTACCCAAGAGTACCGCATAGTATCAAACACAGAGGCATTCTGGGACGTTATGCTGATGCTAAAGAGGCAAATGTTTACATTGCTGAGGTCCTTGGTTTGGCTGTGAGGCACGAACTGACTCTGGGAGGCTGTACCACACACTAATATGGGGAGCTGACTAAAAGAATCAGCAGTGTGTGACTCTGAGACACCAATACTTGATTTGATGCCAGTGGGCCTCTTCCCAGTGGGGCACACTGGAAGGGATTGTTTTGCATGCTGAGCTATTTAGAAGATGGAATGCAACAGATTTTGAGAGTTGTGAATTTAACATTAGTGTCGCAAAACAAAAGTGAATGCTCATGTCAGTTCACTGAGCCCCAGCAGCCAGAAATCATTGAACAGATGAGGTGAATGAGTTCAGTGTGTACAAATCACTGATCATATGACACCGTCTCCAGGAATGTGGAAGTTTATAACAACAGAGAAAGATAACAACAGCACCTGGAAAGCTGCAAAGCACAGTGAAGAGGAATAAAGCGAGGCGTTGAGACTGGGGCGATGTCTTGATATGACATGTTGCTGTTAAGTTCGCCTTAGCAAGATGACTCATGCAGGTCTGATGAACAAATACTGCCCCCGCCCAGCACTGTGCCCCGCCCTGATGCTGAACCCATTCCTCATCTGAGACACAGCTCCTCCACACACACACACACACACACACACACGCACACAGAATGTGTTTACATAACTATTTGAGCTCACCCTGTGACACCACCACTGCCTCTATCTCCCTCTACAGAAACCAACCAACCAGGAGGGGAGACACATCACTATACTAGCTGCATCAGGAGCACATTCTTCAGATGCTTTTAACACAAAAGGAGCCTGCCACTGTTATTACAACATCGTGGGATAGAATTTCATACCCTAGGGGCTTGAGGGGAAACTTGCGACCCAGTTAGGAGACCCACTCCACAAGCCTGCTGCTTTAACAGTGACAGCCATTGGGAAAGCCACCACTAGCTGGCACAAGCTAGTTCAGTAGGCTATTCTGGGAGCAATGCTGCACGCCAGTGCCTAATATGACAATGTATTTGAAAAATGGCAAAATGTGGTAATGTCTGGGAAGCACACATGGGCAACGGGTACACTAGTATAGTAAGTAATGCACTTTGCATGCTGAGTTCAAGTCACGACCATTTAGCAAAAGAGGACAAGGAAAAAACAAATACAAGTATATACACATTAAACTAAAACTCCATTTCCTTTCTGGAGAATTGCTTCATACATAATCACAGCCTGTTATATTTCCCTGCGAGCTAAATTATAATGTATATAACCAAAGAGGCTTGATGTAATCCTCATATATCCAACAAGAATTGTACTGTAGCACCTCTTGTGCGGTATAAAGAGAGATGCCAAAAAACAGAAACAGAAAAAAAGGCAGGTTTTTGATATTTGTCTCTGTAAAGATTTATGTCTGCTCATTTTTTCTGTGTTCACTGTGCAGTATTCACCGTCCACACAAAAGGGCAAATCTGGTGGCTTCTGTTCTCAGACTGTGAACTATTCATGGCCGGCCTCAACACTAGCACTGTCTGTTTCATTCAGCTCATCTCGCTGCCTGGGGTCCGACAAAGACACACACACACACACACACACACACATTCACGCACACATTCTCACACACACACACACACACAGTTGCGACAGACAGACTCAAAGACACACACAGTCCTTTTCATCTCTGACAGGAGACTCTGACAGCACTGTAACTTGTACATAGTAATTGTGGCTGTAGCCTTTAACCCCATTGCTTCCGGTGCTGGATGAATTTTCAGAAGACAGAACCATCCACTCATCGTGCGGTTTGACCCTTCTCTCTGCAGTCATCCAGTCCTCTTATTTGTCCATCACAACCAGCCTTTTATGTTGGTGAGCACGGGACTCAGGGCTCTGAACGGAGGCAAAGCCATTACTGTGAAGACACTGGTGAAGCCGCTGGAGGGGGTCACCATATGAAGATGATCAGTTAGACCAATCCAAGGGGGAAATTTATATGCTTTGAGTGAGGAGAGAACAAATAAACATGCTATGAATCTTCCAGTGTGACCTCAAAAAGACAAAAGGCGGCTAGCAGGGGGATCTCTCTGTGATGTTTTTACTACTTGGACATGTGCCTGATGAGTTTATTACAGGGATGTTCTTGGTCTGCCTGTTTCCAAGAGGCTCTGGTAAAAAGACTATCATTTTGGGAGTACCGAATTTAAAAACCCTAAATCTAATCAGCGGCACTGAATGATGAGTCAAAGAGCACCTCTTTACCAAAATAATGTGAGAAGGGATTGCTTTGAGGAAACAGTGGGTTTATGCGCAAATGACAAAGTGACAGTGGCAACAGAGAGGCTGGAATGGGTAGAGAAAGAGGAAAACATGACACCTGTAAAGAAGAGGGATATAAATCTGTGAGGGCCAGATCCAGCTGCGATGCTGAAAAGGCCCCAAATGTGCGTTAACTCTGGTTTTCTTGCGCTATAAGACCAGACTATCTTGCTGTTTAGGTTGAACTGGGTTTCAAACAAAGTGGCTCAACTTCAAGGGAACAATCACTCTAAAACAATGGCCACAGACTAATTAAAAATTGTAAATAGAAATGGGTTATAAAAATTGTTCAATGGAGAAATGGAAGGCTGAATTTGCCAGAAAGAGCGAATGAGAATGCAGTCAAGTTGCTGCATCGCTCAATTCCAGTGAACAGGAAACTGTGTGGTCTGCCGGATCATTCATCAAGTTTGACTGAGTGACTTTCCTACCACCGCATCACCTTCTAAAAAAAGCAACTATGTACATTTACTATATGCATTCACATTTTCTGCCCACATGTTGTGTATGTTATCTTTATCTGTAAAGTGAATAAGCCGCAACACATATTTACTTGTCTGGACACATTTCGGTACGTATCTTCCCCAATCTGTACACCCATGTGATTCTCTACTGGCCCGTTTCGACTGCAAGAAATTAACAAGGCGCACCACTGAAGCCATTTCCATCTGCAAAGACATGGAGGAACTCAAACCTGATTTTGTACCTGCTCAGGAGGTGATACTAAAAGTGAATTCAAGCAACTTTTAGAGGGAGCCAGCAAGGCTGCCATCTTGACTGGTCCAAGCAGTGACTTGGCAGCATTTCTTGCGCTGTCAGGGGGTACAACACAGAGCAGCCAGTGGGGGGAAAAAAACTGCAAAAACAACAGCAAACCCATGCAAACTGCAAGTTGTACTAACGGGTATGAGCATCGATCAGTATTTGGGAAGAATAAGGTATCTACCCTGAACTCCTCGTGTGCACATTTTAACAAACATACCGGTTATGTCGGAGGCTACTGGTGCAGCAGCAGCCAGAGGGGGCCGCTCTTCTCCTGCAGGCAAGGCAGGGGAGAGCCGCCCACTGCTCACGGTAGAAAAAAAAAATGTCAGAGGCTGATATAATCTGTCAACAATCAGGGGTTAAAATACTTTAACTAAATAGCCTGATGCTTCACAACTGCTTTGATGTGACTGACTCAGCTTTCAATTGAGGTTTTACAGTATTCAGCGTGATGTAGACGCAGCTGTCAGAAACACTTATCTATAATGAAAAATACAGATCTATTCTAAGATATTACAGATCAGTGGTTAACAAATGAAAAAAAAAAGTATTTAAAAAACTCACTGCATTCTGGAGAGCAGGGTATCCAATGCACAGCCATTGGGGAAAAATAAAGCAAAAGTCCAAAAAGTTTAAACCTGTAGCACCTCCACCCTTCACAGTTGGTTCTCCATGCAGTGGAAAAGGAAACAAAAGGCAGCCCCTGAACCTCACAGGTTCTGGCAAGTCCCAGGTTAAGGAAAGTTCCAGGTTCACCCTTGACAATCGAAAAGGACCATATGTTCCATCACTACAGTTGTTTTTATTATCTTCAGTACTGTGCCTTTTTCTTATTTAAATCTTGCTCTCTGTGCAGTTATGTAAAGCAAAAGATTGTGGTTTCACATGTTTTTATCTATTTGCTACACTTCACAGAAATTACACTACTACTAACCTCTCTCCAAAGCATAACAGTATTTTCTGATGTTTAACTGCAAGGTTCTAGACAGTCATTCAGTTTGATTTTTTCCCCTCACTTGCAAACCTGAACCTTGCTTGAGAAAGATAATCCAAAGACAATGTGCCTGAGGTTACTTTTGTGAGAGTTACTTTATGATTTCATGGTTGTGCAGTTTATTGCCCTCATTGATTTGAAACATCTACACATCCTCTGGAGTGTCCACATGTTGGTGGGAACCTCCGACAAGGATTTCCAAGTCAGCTGCATTCACACACTATTTAGCTGGAAAATCAAACCCAGAAGAAAAACCAAAAGAAGAAAAATGAGCATAATGAGAAGGATGATGTGGATTTGGCTTCTTCCTTCTTTAACAGAATCGGAATAGTTAATCTGGCCAACTTCCAAATAAGAAAATCCATTTTTATTGATCAACAGCACGTAAATGTACCATTTACTCTGTTACACTTACAACACAAGAAAATGCAAGCATCTGCAAAAAATAGCTCCTGAAGAATAAACTATTTAATAGTTCTAAGTCCATGACTTCTGTGTCCAAGCATGAATGTTAGCCACTACAGTGGAGAATATTTAGGTAGGTACAACCCTCACGTTTGAATTTCCCCCCCAAAAAAAACAAAAAAAAAACAAAAACATGTATGTATATGCTTTGAGAAATGGTTATATTAATGCAAGATATGTGTTCAGCATAGTAAAAGAGCTATAACATGGTGTGGTCCTGAAAAATTATTTCAGTTAATGTGTTTAATTGCTTCTGGGAGATTAAACGTTAGTGTGAACACACACTTTGATCAGCATTCCTACATTCAGTGAGATGCTGGCTTGATAAATCCTGCCCAATGCCTCCCTGTTCTGACTCAGAGATGAGAAGGAGGGTTCCTGGTTGGTGGTGGCTGGGCTGGGCTGGGCGACAGCACTGGTGGCTGCAGCTTTACTACTCATTGTGCTGCAGGGCTGTCATTAGACGCCAGAGTCGTTCCGCTGGCTGCAGGGGAAATGTCATGTTTACTGCCATTCCCATACACACCCAAACGTAATGAGCAGCATGGAGCTTGTCCTCCCGCCTTCGCTCTGTCCTTCCTCCTTCGATCCATGCTTTCCTCCCTCCTATCCTCCCTGCTCGTCCGTGCATCCCTTCCTCTCTATCCATCTCATCCCTCTTGCCTCGTTATCCTACTCCCTCCTCTCTCACTTCATCCATCAAACCATCCATCTGTCCCACTCTCCTTTCATCAAGCCTACGCTCTCAGTTCCAGCACTTGCCATTATAGGGCCTGACCACTAAGAGACTGGCGGCCAACAGCCTGGCACAGCCTCAGAGGCTAAGGTCACGGCAGTCACTCTCCCATGGCACACACACACTCACACACAAACACACAGGAGCCCACTGAAACACGTGCACACACACATCATACACTTATATTCACTCATGCACGTGCTCATGCTGTGGACTAACACACACCCACATGCGGAGACACACAGAGCTTTTTATAAGCTGCTTTACAGAACTGATTGATTTAAGGTTTGTGATAGCCATCGGGAGCTGGTCTCACAGGTAGTTACTTCCTGCTGCCGGTGCAGTCTTGATCCTTTGACATTAAAGTGTTGCCTGAGCCAGAGGGAAGCATGAAACACACACACACACACACACACACGCAGACAGGACAGATTAAGACTGACAGATACAAACAAACGGAGCCATATTTATACAGTAGACAGTTATCACAGGGCACTAACTCATTCTAAAAAGACATTGTACAGACTATGGGGATGGAGAGTGAATAAAAACAGTTCATACTTGCAGCTAAACAAGGCTGTGGTTTGACTGCTGCAGAAACATCATGTGCTTTTGAATGACCCAAGTTTTCAAAAACATACCAGTCTTTCCAGGAGAAACTGCCAAATAGGCTAGTGTATGAATCTCAAAAAGTGCTTTAGTCTTGGAGATACCCCTACCGGAGGTAGAAAAAAATACAGCAATGTTTTTGAGCATCCCTACAGTCTCCCAGAAATATATATATATTTTACTGCAAAACTGGGTAAATTGGTCCATATTTCCATACACCCCATTAACAAAGAGAGGTGAAAAACAAAGCAATTTGCATGGGACTGCTTAATTATAAACTCATGTAGACTCATAGAAGGCCTAAGAGCTCTCAGACTTAAAATACTAGTTGTCAGGATGCATCTCCACACTGAAAATAAAGTAGATGTGAATAGCATAATTTATGTTAAAAATATAGACTCATAAACAAAGATTTAAAGTAGGCGAAAACAGAAAAAAATGTAGGTTTTATGACAAATGTACTCATACTTTTTAATATCTCCTCTGTCCTGGTAGTCCTAGTAGTTTCCGTTTGTAGTCAGAGTACTTAAATGGAGGTAAACAGTCCGTGTGGACTGAGGCAGAATGCAGTGGCAGAAATGTCATCTGGACCTAAAACATCTTAAAAAGATACCAATGTTTGTCTATTGTGTGGACAAATATTTGTCTCATGTAATAAAAGAAATGGCAATGGTCTCTGAAAAATGGGCTGTCGCCCCCAGAGACTAGATCAACGTCAGATGATAGCTGATGGGTTCTGAGATTTTCTAGCTTGTTGGATGTGCGTTTGAATTTGAGCACAAAGAAAGTGATTGTAAGTGTGAGCGTGCAGTTATGTGTCTATGGGTCATAGAAAATTTTCTGTCTTCTTATGAGATCATAGTGAGATCAAAGGCGGTATTTGTATGATTTGAGATGATCAGAGGTGGAACCTGGTCCAAAAAAACAACCAACAGCCTACATCCACCATGAACCTGCAGTTCAAGTAGTTTAAGTGCAGCACTTTGACACAGACCACAGCCAACTCAGAAATTTCTTTGATGCTTTTCATTGACAGTACATGCTACAAGTACGGAAGTGATATCATCAGATTCAGCACAATCACACTACCCAATCAGCCCTAAATTGTCTTTCAATGACAAATTATGGAGGATATATTGAACTATGGGTACATGTGTCATAAAACCTCAGTTTTTTCTGTGTTTTGGCCTACTTTAAAATCTGTGTTTATGAGTCTATATTTCCAATAAACATCATGCTATTCACACCTATTCTGAGTGAATCCATTTCATTTATGGGAGACATTAGACATTGCTAAAAAAAAAGAAAAAAAAGAATGCATTTTATTCCATCTTCAGTAGGTGTATCTCCAAATTTTGAGGCCCTTCAACTACCCTACAAAGGCTTCATGTATTTGTCAATGCTAAATTAGTTCACCTTTCAAGAACAATGTAAAAATAGCAGCAATGACCAAAATAAAATCTGGCATGCTTGGACTGTGTATGCACACACAAATGCACGCACACGTTTGCTTGCCATAGCCGCGGGATCAAGCGGCTCCCAGCCTTCCCATACAGTACGCCTCCTCTTCCCTCAGGCCGTCCATCAAAACGAGACAGGAAGAGAAAGTTTAGTTCTGTGCCGCCAGCAAGGAGTCATACTCGCCGCCGGGCCCGCTGGCTTTGCTCCCTTCCGCCGACCCTGTAATTGTGCTGCCACCACAGGGTCCTAACTCATGCACCATCATGTGATCTCCGTGACAAATGAGAGTCGAGACACAGCTTGACTTCTTGCTTGGACTTTTATAGTGGCGCTTTGCGATTAGCGAAAGGGGTGAGTGCACGGCGAACTGGAGGCCCCGTTAAATCACAGTGCTGAGAAAGACAGCTAGAGAGGAAGGGAGGGAGGAGGAAACATAAACACACTCACTCTTTCAGTGCCATACAACCACTCGCTATCTCTCACGACACAGAGGGAGAGAGAAAAAGTGAGAGTGAGAAACTGAGAGAGGGCGAGAGAGCAGAGTGAGAGTGAGAAACTGAGCGAAAGACTGCAAGAGCAAGAGAGAGAACAGCCTCGCCACTGAGCTAAGCCATCCTCCAGAGGAGCCAGGACGCCAGGGGAGACCTCAGACAGAAATAACTCCAAACATCCCATAAAGACCCATTAAAACTAATTCAACTCAATTACACCCTAACACAAACACACGCACACATAGACACACACACAAACACAAAATATACAGACACACATTACCTTTCTGCCCTACAATATACTGCACCAGTATGCGCACACATACACAGACACACACACACAAAGACTGCTGCTATACACACGCCAGTCTGATGACAGCTTTGTGAGAGCATCTCACATGTTGCCACATGTATGAGTACAGACAGAAAGGCAGTAAAAACAATAAACTTTTTCTTTTAAGGCCCTATAAAACAGAGAATAACATAACCAGGGGCTGGTTTCTGTGGATGTTAACATCACAGCGATGTCAGCAGGAGGGCAAATAAGACAGGAACGGTTTAATAATTCATGCAGTGTTTCAAGGAAGTGGAATCAAACGTCTGACCGAGGATGCTAACCGTGTTGATAAAATCAAATAAAATGGAATACAGTAAAATAAAATCAGAGCATCCTGGACAGGTCCACAACTGAAGAAAAGATTACTCAAACAAATGGGACAAACTCCTGAAATTCGGTAGTTACCAGCTCTGCCAAGGAGGTCAAGTTCTTGCTCTTGTCTGTCAGCACAATATTTTGAAAAAATATGAACAGATATCCATGAAATTTTGCGGCCAGACAAGTCTTGGACCACGGAGCAACTGATTAGATATTGGCAGGGATTCAGATCTGGGATTTCTGCAATGATTGTGTTTTAGTCAGAACTACCAGGGATAGAAACTTGATTCTAAATCCTAAAGGGCATGTTTGGAGGCTGAAGAGACCAATCTAACTGACAACTGAAAGGACAGAAATGACGTTTTTGGCACTGAAGAAAAAGGTTTTGCTCTCTGAGTAGCTTCAAGTTGTTAAAGGACAAGTTTGCTATTTTGGAACCTAGGCCATATTTACAGCTTATCTGGCATCATCCTCAGACGTAGAGACCATCATTTCATGACAGCGGTCAATGGCGCAATCGTAAATGTCTAAAAAACTGAGATAACGTTGCTTTTTGGAAACGGGAAGCTTGATATATACTCTCAAAATGTTCTCCTGAAAAATGGTTTGCAAACTGATTAAATAAACTGATTAAATAAACAGAAGTGCTCAATTTGGAATGGAAACTACTTTATTTCTCAAACCAAATACTGCCTTTCAAACTGTAAATTTCTGCACTGTAGCTAGACTAATACTGATGGGAAGCAGCTAAAACACGTCTTAAAAAAATACTAGCCCATACCTACTGACAAAATGCTTGGTTTATGATAACTTTTTCAGGACAACGCTCTGAGTACACGCCGATTTTCCCAATTTGAAAAAGCAGCACCTTTGTTTTTCAAACCCATTTACGATTGCCCCACTGTTTCAGCCATGTCGGAGCCAGCAGCACATCGATATCAGGCTGAGTACTGAAGCGACCAGTGAAATGATGGTCTCTATGTCTGAAGTGGATTCCAGATAATCTAATGAGCCTGGCCTTTGTTCCTTTAAAAATCTGAAGTTCTCTCTCCTTTTGTCATGTCAGTCATGGGGCGTACATTCTCGCACTCTAAATGTTTGTTACAGCCTTATCCAGGGCCTACGATTCAATCTACTGTGACCTTGCTATGGCTTGCTGCAATTCTTTGACCATTTTTGTCATCTGTTTATTGCTTTGTTCTAGTTATTTGGCTGCCACATATGGAAAGACACACATGCAAACACACATTCCCAACAGTATTTCTGGCTTCAACTCTCTCTCAGAAGTCAGACCAAGAATGTAAATTCTATATAAATAACACAGTATCCTATCACATAGTTTAGAAACAGATTGACCGGGAGCTGCATCAAATGTTACAGTCCAGATTTCCGGTGCACCATATCCCACGCAATGTTTGGGAGGAACACCCTTCTAGTAGGCCTGGGTATTGCCACTGATTTCCCCAATCTCAAATTTGATTCAACTGATTCTGTTAGGGATATTTCAGTTACAATAACAATTTTATTACAAATTAAGCTTCGGGCTTAAGCAATAAGCTCTGGGACATTTACCCCCAATAACCTGAAATGAAGGCCTGCCTATGATGGCTTCAGTGGACGAGTGTTGTTCCTACTGAGATTTAGTCTTGCGTGACCAGCTCTGCTCACATGTAGATACACGGGCTAACAGGGTTTCCAATAACACACACACTTACTCACTGTCTCTGCCTCTCTCTCACACACACCATCCTCTCACCAAACATCCCATCTGTACTTTGTCTGTTCACCAAACGCCCCCACCCCACTGGCACTGTTTATTACCAACTACCTAAACCAGACCATTGCTTACTGACTGTAAGTCATCATCAGGGTCTGATGACGACTTAGAGTCGATGAAAATCAATTCAAATCGGAAAATCAATTAATTGAACCCAGGCTTACATCCTAGTCTGCCCAGTTTGCTTGCTTCTGTCCCTGCAGAGGCCAGGCAACCTGTCTCTAATTACCATTTGCAAGGGCATTATATTTCCTGGGATGGACCTTGTAAAGCCGTACAACATTCACAGTGTAGATAGAACACACAGTTCATTTCACCTGGCAAAGGATAATTTCTGGCCAAAATCATCAGTTTCCTGAAGAGGCTTCTGGGCACAAGGTCCCTCTACACACCTGTCGTTTTGTAGTAATAACCTACAATATGTTTATATAAATAAATGTTTTGAAACTCTCTATCACAGACTGATTTGACACAATTGTAGAAGGATTCACTAAGATCTGATCGGATCTGACGTTCAGCTGCCAGAAAAGCCCAGTAGCTTAGAGTGCGGGGACAAAAGGCTTACCCCGAGCTCACCTGCCTGCCACATCCCTCCTATGTTGCTTTGTCCTTGAGTGCATCTTTCATTGAACGTGAATAATCATCGTTCCAAGCTAAGTTGATTAAATGGTTTTGATGATGCTATCATGACCTTTGGAGTTTTGGATCATGAATAATTTTATTTATTGTTTGATATATTTGCATTTTATTAAATATGTATATTAATTATGTATAGACCCAAAGCCACCATACAGATTCCTTCAACAATAATGATTCAACCTTTGCCCAGTTTATGAAATTTGTTGGTCTAAACACCCAGTGTCTGGTAGCTCTTTCATTGTAAAAACTCTCTGGCAGACAGGAAGTGATACAGTTTAGGTTTGTGGTTTGTTTGCAATCAGTAGAAGAATTGGGTATTGGTATTGGTATTGGCTATTTAACATAAGCAGCAGTCGCCACAATGGTTGAAGAAACAAAAACAAGAGCACCACCTACAGAAACTCAAAATTCAATCAAGTAAAAAAACGACACTACTGAATACACTGTTTTACTGATGAAGGATATCAGATGTGCCGTGCAGAAACAACTCAGCAACGAGCAGTTAGTACTACAAATGTTGCCTAAATGAGAGACAAAATAGGGACCTTGTACAAATTCACACTATCTGTATTAAATAACATTTGAAAAACCAAATGAAAGAAACAACCTTAATAAAACGTCAGAAAGTCATAATTGTGTTTCATACAGCAGGCACAATGAAAAATATTGCTGTTATCAAAGTGTGAGCCTGCAAAGAAAAGGGAACCCTGTCATTCCATAATGGAAAAAACAGACCTCTAAAGGCTGAATTTAAGACATTTCATTCATTTACTTTTGAGGCCTTAAATTCTGATCATTTACTTTACAAGTTTTCAGACTTTTTTTAAGACCTGTAGTTTCCCCTGGGCAACAGAAAAGCTCTCCGTTAGTGTCTCTGGACCTCTTAAATGTCTGTACCATCCTCGTGACTTTTCAGACGTGCTGCCTTTTCCACTCAGGCCTGCTATCGGCCTCCGGGCTGACCTCGATGATCTCAATCTGCCCAGACCTGTGGCCAAGGCTCCTTAACTAAACCCTCCTTCTCCTCTGTGGAAAACTGATGGCCCAGCAAAGCAGCAAGCCATCAAATCTTAAAGTGCCTTTTTTTTTTTGCTTGAGAGGGTTCATTTTCATAACAACATCGTCATCCTCATTCCCTGCTGCGGATGTAGAGTTTAGCCAACAAACACCATATGAAAAAAATAAAAAAACAAACAAGCAGAAGTGGGGCTTCCTTGCATCATTTAGTTTATGATCCATTATTCTCAGGACTCAGTGGTAATCCATTCATCACATCTGTTTAATATCCATGAGGGACAGGCTGGGGTGAGAGACACAGTATGCTGATCTATGGGAATAACTGTAGTGGTGTTATGAAGTGTGCAACAGTTTAGCGTCCGTGCATGGTTTATATGGATTTTTGAAAGGCTGCGCGTTTTTTGTAGTGTGTTCAGACATATTTGCAAGTATGTCGCTGGTAGAAAGAATGCATCCTTTTTGTAGAAATGCAAACATCCTCTGGGGAAAACACTGCTAGAGAGGCTTTTGTTTTCAGTCTCTCATGGGTCTAACAAACCCACACCTAATCTAACTTTCAGCAATAAAACCATATTTGCTACTCAGTGCGTGTCTGTCTCTTCTCTTAATCTCTACAGAGCATCAATCAGAGGTAGCAAAAGCCATTATGCTTTTCCACCTTGTCTCTCTGCGTGGATCTGGCAAATTCATGGTGATACTTCTCCAGCAAGTGACACAGAGAGGAATTTGAGAAATCTCCAGTGCCTAACTGAGGAATGTGAGCGCTAGCTGCTGCCTGGAGGATGAATGGAAAAGAAGTCAGGGAGAGGCAGAGACAAAGTGGTGGTGGTGGTGGGGGGAGGCTGCAAGTCAGAGCCAGAGGTAGATGATGATATACACTGAAGTATTTAGGAAACAAACAAATGCTTGATCGGCTTCAAAATTTCTGATGTGACTCTCCTAACCCAAATAAAGCGCCTAAATGTCATGGAATTGAGAAGCTAGCATGGGGCACATTCTGTTTTTGCAGTGTCACATTACACAATACTTTTCAACACCAGAAGAGAAAGCGACACAGAGAGTGAGAGTGGGGCAGAGAGGGAGGGAGAGAGAACGAGAAAGAGAGGCACAGAGAGGGACAGAGAGGGGGGGACGACAGAGAGAGGAGCTGGATCCACCACCAAAAAACAACCATGAGTAATTTTCCACTGATATAACCACCGAAACACTGCCACAGTACGACACATGACAGAGTTATGACAC